>CAUOFW020005380.1:431123-491919 GCA_963454935.2 Ilex paraguariensis
ATCATCAATGAAAGTAACAAAATAAGATTAACCACCAAGAGAAGATACCTTTGATGGATCCCACACATCGGTATGAACAAGCTCCAACTTCTCCGTTTTCAGAATTCTTGCCACCTTTGTGAAGCTAACCTTCTTTTGTTTCCCGAGAACACAATCCTCACAGAAGTGCAAATCCAGTGACTTACAACCAGACAATTTTTGTAATGCCCCAAAAACCCCCGTGGGTGACATTACATTCTAAAAACTATTTACCATATGAGAGCATTAAGTAAAATTCAGCACGACGAAAGTTTCATTCATCAACCATTCATATTTTAACAAAATTTGGGCAGAGACTCCTTTGTACGGGAAGCTCTACCCAAAATACAACCTGTACAATTATATTACAATTGACCACACCGGGTCCACATATGCATAACTATTGACCACATCGGGTCCATTTTTCCATCATAAAATAAACTTGCATTCATCATATGTCATATCCACACTATCATCCCAAATTAATAGGTCTAATCTTGGCCTTTACATCTCCAAAATGTAATAATATAACGCAGCGGAAATAACAGAAATGAACTAGAGTTCAAAAGGATATTCTAAGCATAATCTGGTGTAGAACAAAATAAAAGTGTCGCTCTAAGCGTCCACCTCGGGATCCACATCCCCGTCAAGCGGAGTCTTCCAATGGGTGGGCTCCTCGGCTCCTAACTCCTCCTCAAGTGTGAAATCTAAAAAAATTTTATTTGTAGGGGGTGAGCACGAAGCTCTGTAGCAAAATCCTCTCAACTCAAACAAGGTTTGAAAAACATAGCAAACGGTCGGTCTCATTTCACAACTAACATATATATAGGTTTGGAATGAAAACAGTGACATTTTAAAAGAGATCTCAAGTTTAAACAATAGCAATAATCAGTTAAAAGAATAAAGTGAGTTTAGCATCGATAAACAAAATTCTAATTTAAGCTATTTAAGAAGGGATTCTCCCTAAGCATTGTCCCATACCAATGCATCGGCAAGAACAACCCAACTCTCGATTCCATGTATTTTTGGTTCATCCCCGTACCATGTATGTTGATTGCTTCTCGTGAATCTACCTAACGATCATGCCTAGTCCACCAATTCCAACCAACAATCACAAATCTCTTTAGGAAGGGCGTGTACCGTCTCCTACGGCATTGACGAAATCCTCTCAAGGTGTCTAGTATACTAACCCTTTTCCTCGGTGTATATGTGAACAATAGTGATCGCGAGCACAACAACGATCCACTACGAGCATTAGGCAACCATCTCACCCCCCATTGGGATAGACTAACCTCTAACACTCTACGACATCTCTCGAAGGTAATCCAAGTCCATCACAACAACCATACAATGAGGAAACCAAGAATATTCACAATTCACAACAATTTCCCAAATATAGTAAAATCCCCAATTTTGTTTTCACATTTGTCATATAATCGAATAATCCAAGAAAATATGCAAGAGATCATAATCTATATCATTTTGTTATACAATATTCAACACTAAAGTTTTAAAATCAAAGACAAAGAAGAAATTAGGAGAAAATCCCCTTTTCTTGAAAACTAGGGCTTTGAAGATAAAAAAAAAATCAATAGAGCTTTGGTGGTTACCCACCCTTCATATTGTTCAAAACATGACATTTATTACAAATAGAACAAGAATAATGTATTTCATATTATATATATGAGAAGGAGAGTGAAGAAACATATATCTATATATATATATATATCTAGCCTCAATGTGAGAGATTGAGAGAAAATTCTCTACCTTAAATCAAGATTCCCGGCTAAGACCCAAGCTTCAAGACCTTCTTGTTCTCCTTTCTTTTCCTCTTAATATTCTCATCCTAGGGTTTCAAAAGATTTGGGTGAGAGGGTAACAAGAATGGAAGAAAATGGGAGGAGAATGTATTCTTGAAAAATTTGAAGTTTTGATTTCTACAAGGTATAAATCCCTCTTGATTGGTATTTCTATCTTCCTCTCTTCCTCTAAAATGGTTCCTAGGGTTTGGAGGGGTGAAATGAATGCTAAAGGGACGACATTAGGTTTTTATAGGGCAAGAAAATCGAGCAAAACCCGATATTTTCTGTTCAGAAAAAATCGGGTTTCCTTCGTACTGTTCACAGATTTTTGGTGCGACTTTCAGGTCAGTTTTGACCCATTTAGAGGTCGAATTGGAAATGTTTCATGAAATACACTTTTGTAGCCCTAGATGTATACTATTTCCTGTCAAAATTGCAGATCCATTGAACATAAAAATATAAAGTGATGATCAAAATACTAAGCAGTGTCTATCACCCCTTTTTACCCAATTTCACTCCAATTTGGTTTTACTTCTAAAATACTTCCTAACTTCTAATACATCCCATATTACCTCTCCCAATATTTTCTGACCTCCCGAATTCAATGGTAATGTTATTTTGATAAAAAAAATTTAATATATTTATTTAGTTACCCTTATCAATCTTAAACACATCCAAAAAAAAAATTAAGTTTGACCCAAAAGTCAATCCGTTCGAAACTCAAACTTCATGATTAATATTTCAACAATGATTCTAAGCTTTTATCCTCATTTTATTCATATTTGGAAAACTCTTAAGATATTAGTATTCTTATTTAATTTTTAGTACAGGGTCTTACAATCCACCCCCCTTAAAGAAAGTTTCGTCCTCGAAACTTACCTCAAGTAGCGAACAAATATGGATATTTCTCTCGCATCTCCCACTCCGGTTCCCAAGTTGCTTCCTCTACGCCATGATGTTGCCACAGGACTTTCACCAGCTGGATTACCTTGTTGCGAAGCACTTTCTCCTGGATATCAAGAATCTTCACCGGCTGCTCTTCATAGGTGACTCCATCTTGCACTTCAATATCCTCCAAATCCACGACATGCGACGTATCTGGTTGACATTTCCTCAACATCGAAACGTGGAACACGTCATGAACTCCTGACAATGATACTGGTAGCCGAAGTTGGTATGCTACTTTGCCCACTGTCTTGATCACTTCAAATGGACCGATGTACCTTGGAGCGAGTTTTCCTTTCTTACCGAATCTAAGTACGCCCTTCTTGGGTGACACTTTAAGAAATACAAAATCTCCCTCCTTGAATTCCAAAGGCCTTCTTCTCCTATCCGCATAGCTCTTTTGTCGACTCTGTGCTGTGCGTAATCTCTCCCGAATGAGCTGAATCTTCTCCGTTGTCTCCCGTACAATCTCGGGCCCAAACATACTACTCTCTCCGGCTTCCAACCAACATGTCGGGGATCTACATGGTCTTCCATACAAAGCTTCATACGGCGCCATTCCGATACTCGCTTGGTAACTGTTATTGTACGCAAATTCCACCAACGGTAAGTGATCGATCCAACTCCCTTTGAAGTCCAATGCGCAAGCCCGTAACATGTCTTCCAAAACCTGTATCACTCTCTCGGATTGGCCATCTGTTTGAGGGTGAAAGGCTGTGCTGAAATGTAATTCTGTCCCCATAGCTTGTTGTAGACTTTGCCAAAAACGAGCCACAAAACGAGAATCGCGATCCGACACGATAGAAAGTGGAACTCCATGCAATCGAACAATCTCTCGAATGTATAGTCTGCTCAAGATCTCTAACGAGTCTGTGGTCTTCATCCCCAAAAAGTGAGCTGACTTGGTGAGTCGATCTACGATAACCCATACGGCGTTATGCCCTCTTGAAGTCCGTGGAAAACCCGACACGAAGTCCATGGTGATATGATCCCACTTCCACTCCGGGATAGGCAGAGACTGTAATAATCCTCCAGGTCGTTGGTGCTCAATCTTCACTTGCTGACATACGGCACACCTTGAAATGAACTTTGCTACATCCTTCTTCATTCCACTCCACCAATATTGTCGTTTCATATCTCTATACATTTTTGTACTCCCCGGATGTATAGAGAACTTCGATCGGTGACACTCTCCCAACACTTCTTCCCTCACTTGGTCGTCGTTTGGCACGCATAATCTTCCCCAAAACTGTAACTCCTCATTCTTTAAAGACCAATCCTCAACAATCTCATTCCTCTCCAATTTATCCCAAATTTTTGTCAACTCGGGATCTAATCGTTGCAACTCCACAATCCTTTGTCGGAGGATTGGTTGAGCTACTAGGTTAAACAAACATGGTCGATCCTCCGGTCCATTAACCCATAGATCAAACTCCTCCAACGTATCCATCATTTTCCACCGTTTAGCCGCAAGGACATTGATTTCACCCTGAGACTTCCTACTCAATGCATCCGCTACTACATTAGCCTTCCCCGGATGATAGTTGAGAGTGAAGTCGTAATCTTCTAAGTACTCAATCCACCTTCTCTGCCGGAGATTTAATTCTTTCTGTGTGAACACATACTTGAGGCTTTTATGATCCGAGAACACTTGAAATTTCTCTCCATACAAGTAACACCTCCACAACTTAAGAGCAAAAACCACAGCGGCTAGCTCCAAGTCGTGAGTGGGATAGTTCCGCTCATGAATCTTGAGTTGCCTCGAGCCATAAGCAACCACCTTGCCTCCTTGCATCAACACACATCCCAAGCCTCGTAGTGAAGCATCGGTGTAAACATCGTAACCTTCCCCACTGTTCGGAATAATGAGGATCGGTGCCGTCGTCAACTTTTCCTTCAAGGTGCGAAAAGCTAATTCACACGCTTGAGTCCACACAAATTTCCCCCTTCTTGGTAAGGCGAGTCATCGGCATCGCAAGCTTGAAAAACCTTCCACAAACCTACGATAGTAACCGGCTAACCCCAAGAAACTACGTATTTCTGTCACATTCTTTGGTGGTTCCCATTTCATCACGGCCTCAATCTTCGAGGAATCAACCGCTACCCCTTGCTCGGACACAACATGGCCAAGGAACTTCACTTCCTTCATCCAAAACTCACACTTGCTCATCTTCGCATATAACTTATGTTCTCTCAATGTTTGTAGCACAACCGAGAGATGATGTGCATGTTCTTCTTGTGTCCGGGAATAAATCAATATGTCATCAATAAACACAATGACAAATTGATCTAGATATGGCCGGAATACCCTGTGCATCAAATCCATGAAGGCTGCTGGAGCATTAGTCAATCCGAACGGCATCACCGTATACTCGAAGTGACCATACCGAGTACGAAAAGCAGTCTTAGGAATATCCTCCTCCTTGACACGCAGTTGATGGTACCCGGTGCGGAGATCAATCTTGGAGTAGAACTTAGAACCCCTCAATTGATCAAATAAATCATCAATGCGCGGCAAGGGATACTTGTTCTTCACCGTCACCCGATTCAACCGTCGGTAATCTGTGCATAACCGAAGTGTTTCATCCGTCTTCTTCACAAAGAGGACCGGGGCTCCCCAAGGTGAAGTGCTCAAACGGATGAATCCAATTGCCAGCAAGTGGTCCAATTGCTTCCTTAGCTCCTTCAACTCCAAAGGCGCCATCCGATAAGGAGCAATAGAAATAGGTTCGGTTCCCGGATAAAGATCGATTGCGAACTCAATCTCTCTCTGTGGCGGTAACCCGGGTAATTCATCTGGGAAGACATCCGGAAAATCTGATATAATCAACACCATACCCGAGTGGGATCTATCCCGATCATCTCCCATCAAGCTAGCCAAGAAACTCAAGTGGCTCCCTGCCTTAGCTTTTAAGAATTTACTTCCCGTAGTAGGAAATGGATGGAAAGAATCTCGGTTATTCACAAAACTGAAAATTACTCCTCCCGACAATTGAAATGTAATTCGCTTGCGGAAACAATCCATTACCGCATGAAAAGTGGATAACAAGTTCATCCCAAAAATCACGTCATACCCCTTCATCTCTAAAGCAATCAAATCCACAATCAATTCGTGCTCCCCAATACGAAGCACACAACCCTTGCAGACTCGGCTAGTACCCAACTGTTCTCCCGTAGGCAAGTCAACAGTCAAAGCATGTTCTAACTTCTCGAAACCCAATCCCAAATTCATAGCATATGCAGTACGTATAAAAGAATGAGTAGCACCAGGATCGAATAAGATTCGGGCCCAAGAATTGTAGAGAAGAATGATACCTTCCACAACGGCATTGGAAGCATCCTCCTCCGGTTGGATTAAGGCAAATACCCTCCCCGGATTGGCATCACCGGGGGCTTGAGCTCTCAATGGTCTCGGTGGTGGAGGGGGCCTATTTGCATGTGATGGCCCGGCTGATTGATTGGCCTTGGGTGGAAATGACGGGCAGTTGTTTCGGAAGTGTCCTACACCTCCACAAGCAAAGCATTGACGAGGGTCAGTGTTTGGTCTAGTCGGGGCATGCCCCTCTCCTTGAACTGTAAGAGGTCTCTGCCCCACCGCTTGATCGGGGCGACGATATGGTAACGCCCTCGGTGCTCCACTGCTACTGGCACCTGTACGGATCGGGCCTCCTCTAGCATAGCTCTGTCTCCTCTGAGAGTCATCAATGTCTCTCTCCACCAATGCCGCTCTGTCAACCAAATCTCTATAGTCTCGGATTCTGAGTGCCACAAGCTTCTCTCTGATGGTCGGTCTCAAACCCTGCTCGAAGCGCTTGGCCCTCCTATCCTCGGTGGATATGAACTCTGAAGCATAACGGGATAGCTCATCGAACCTCCTCTCATACTCAGCCACGGTCATACTGCCCTGCCGCAAGGCTAGAAAGTCTGCACTCATCTTATCTCTGACAGACTCTGGAAAATACTTGTCGTTGAAACTTTGCTCAAACTCCCCCAAGTGAGCGTATTAGTGTCCCTCCTTTTCTTCACTGACTCCCACCAGTAATCGGCCTCCCCTTCCAACAAATAGGTAGCCAAGCCAACCCGAAGGTCCCCGGCGATCCCCATACCATCACAAATTTTTTTCACCCGGCGGATCCATCTATCCGCATCTAAGGGATTGGAGCTCCCTTGGAAGGTGGGTGGGTGTTGCCGTAGAAATTCTCGAAGAGCTACCATCCTTCGGTTCTCATCGCCGTTGCCCGGTACTTGGACTAAAGGACGAACTCCACCGTTGTGGTGGTTGTTCCCACCTGGTTGTTGCACTAGGGTGGTGAGTTCCCTTAAACATTGGTAAATACCCTGTATGGCGTCGAGAGGTGGTGGAGGTGGTGGATTTGCTTGACCACCACGCCCACGACCACGTCCACGTACCCGTTCACCGTCCATCCTGCATATCAATTCACAATTTTGTTTCATTGATGTACAAGACATCCTAAATATCACTTTAATCTAAAGCATAAGGTTCATATAAAATTAGACCAACAATTTCCTTCAACTTAATCCTACTTCCCTAGTGGTACTTCATAACCTACAGCTCCCATGTAAGACCTAAAGCCTTGGCTTTGATACCAAATTTGTAACGCCCCAAAAACCCCCGTGGGTGACATTACATTCTAAAAATCATTTACCATATGAGAGCATTAAGTAAAATTCATCACGACGAAAGTTTCATTCATCAACCATTCATATTTTAACAAAATTTGGGCAGAGTCTCCTTTGTACGGGGAGCTCTACCCAAAACACAACCTGTACAATTATATTACAATTGACCACACCGGGTCCACATATGCATAACTATTGACCACAACGGGTCCATTTTTCCATCATAAAATAAACTTGCATTCATCATATGTCATATCCACACTATCATCCCAAATTAATAGGTCTAATCTTGGCCTTTACATCTCCAAAATGTAATAATATAACGCAGCGGAAATAACAGAAATGAACTAGAGTTCAAAAGGATATTCTAAGCATAATCTAGTGTAGAACAAAATAAAAGTGTCGCTCTAAGCGTCCACCTCGGGATCCACATCCCCGTCAAGCGGAGTCTTCCAATGGGTGGGCTCCTCGGCTCCTAACTCCTCCTCAAGTGTGAAATCTGAAAAAATTTTATTTGTAGGGGGTGAGCACGAAGCTCTGTAGCAAAATCCTCTCAACTCAAACAAGGTTTGAAAAACATAGCAAACGGTCGGTCTCATTTCACAACTAACATATATATAGGTTTGGAATGAAAACAGTGACATTTTAAAAGAGATCTCAAGTTTAAACAATAGCAATAATCAGTTAAAAGAATAAAGTGAGTTTAGCATCGATAAACAAAATTCTAATTTAAGCTATTTAAGAAGGGATTATCCCTAAGCATTGTCCCATACCAATGCATCGGCAAGAACAACCCAACTCTCGATTCCATGTATTTTTGGTTCATCCCCATACCATGTATGTTGATTGCTTCTCGTGAATCTATCTAACGATCATGCCTAGTCCACCAATTCCAACCAACAATCACAAATCTCTTTAGGAAGGGCGTGTACCGTCTCCTACGGCATTGACGAAATCCTCTCAAGGTGTCTAGTATACTAACCCTTTTCCTCGGTGTATATGTGAACAATAGTGATCGCGAGCACAACAACGATTCACTACGAGCATTAGGCAACCATCTCACCCCCCATTGGGATAGACTAACCTCTAACACTCTACGGCATCTCTCGAAGGTAATCCAAGTCCATCACAACAACCATACAATGAGGAAATCAAGAATATTCACAATTCACAACAATTTCCCAAATATAGTAAAATCCCCAATTTTGTTTTCACATTTGTCATATAATCGAATAATCCAAGAAAATATGCAAGAGATCATAATCTATATCATTTTGTTATACAATATTCAACACTAAAGTTTTAAAATCAAAGACAAAGAAGAAATTAGGAGAAAATCCCCTTTTCTTGAAAACTAGGGTTTTGAAGATAAAAAAAAAAAATCAATAGAGTTTTGGTGGTTACCCACCCTTCATATTGTTCAAAACATGACATTTATTACAAATAGAATAAGAATCATGTATTTCATATTATATATATGAGAAGGAGAGTGAAAAAACATATATATATATATCTAGCCTCAATGTGAGAGATTGAGAGAAAATCCCCTACCTTAAATCAAGATTCCCGGCTAAGACCCAAGCTTCAAGACCTTCTTGCTCTCCTTTCTTTTCCTCTTAATCTTCTCCTCCTAGGGTTTCAAAAGATTTGGGTGAGAGGGTAGCAAGAATGGAAGAAAATGGGAGGAGAATGTATTCTTGAAGAATTTGAAGTTTTGATTTCTACAAGGTATAAATCCCTCTTGATTGGTATTTCTATCTTCCTCTCTTCCTCTAAAATGGTTCCTAGGGTTTGGAGGGGTGAAATGAATGCTAAAGGGACGACATTAGGTTTTTATAGGGCAAGAAAATCGAGCAAAACCCGATATTTTCTGTTCAGAAAAAATCGGGTTTCCTTCGTACTGTTCACAGATTTTTGGTGCGACTTTCAGGTCAGTTTTGACCCATTTAGAGGTCGAATTGGAAATTTTTCATGAAATACACTTTTGTAGCCCTAGATGTCCACTATTTTCTGTCAAAATTTCAGATCCATTGAACATCAAAATATAAAGTGATGATCAAAATACTAAGCAGTGTCTATCACCCATTTTTACCCAATTTCACTCCAATTTGGTTTTACTTCTAAAATACTTCCTAACTTCTAATACATCCCATATTACCTCTCCCAATGTTTTCTGACCTCCCGAATTCAATGGTAATGTTATTTTGATAAAAAAAAATTAATATATTTATTTAGTTACCCTTATCAATCTTAAACACATCCAAAAAAAAATTAAGTTTGACCCAAAAGTCAATCCGTTCGAAACTCAAACTTCATGATTAATATTTCAACAATGATTCTAAGTTTTTATCCTCATTTTATTCATATTTGAAAAACTCTTAAGATATTAGTATTCTTATTTAATTTTTAGTACAGGGTCTTACAATTTTCCCTTCGACATCATTACTTTCATCCCCTTTTCACTCATGTGACCCAACTTACGATGTTGCGTAGTGCAATCAATCCCTGATGTTGTCACCGTGATACTACTGTAAGTATCCGAAGATACATATAGAGTTACTTCCTTTTTACCACGAGCAAGTATCAGAGCCCTCTTACTTATCTTCCAAACATCTGATGTAAACGAAGTGACCACTCCACCCTCTAACAACTGACCCACTAAAATAAGATTTCTTGTTATACTAGACACATGTCTAACATCCTTCAATTTCAGAATCATCCCATCTGTCTGAGTAATCTGTACATCCCCTTTTTCAACAATGTTGCAGGCTTCATCATCGCCCAAATACACTTTACCAAAGTCTCCCTGCACATAGTTTTGTAGCACATCCATGCGTAGAGTAGCATGGAATGAAGCTCCAGACTCTATAATCCAAGATTCACTGTGAGAATTCAGCGAATAAATCAAAGCATCATTATTAGACTTGTTAGCAATATTAGTAGTATTTTTACCTCTTTGATTATTCCCATTCTGCTCCTTTCTCGGTGCCTTGCGATCCCGCTTCCAATGCCTCTTCTGACCATAGTTTCAGTAGCCCTCATCTCCAGCACGAGATTTACTTCGGCCTCTGTTTCTTGAATATGACTTTCCCTTGCCCTTTTTATTGCCTCCCTTATTTATAGTCCTATCTCTCTCCTCCGTATTGAGTGCTGAACCTGAAACAATATCATCACCTGATGCTCTTCTCCGAGCCTCTTCTCCTAGTATCAATGCCACAACATCCTCCAATTTTATCTTTGCAGACCCAGAAAAATTGCTTACTGCCACGATAAGTCCATTCCAACTTTCCAACAGACTTGATAAAAGGACAAGAGCTCTAATTTCATCATCAAAAATAATACTCACGGATTCGAACTGATTCATGACCGTATTAAATTCGTTGATATGTTCAGCAAGAATAGTGTTTTTAGACATCTTTAGATTAAACAACTTTTTCATAAGATATACCTTATACACCGCTGAAGGCTTTTCGTACATCTTTTTTAGGGCTTTGAAAAAATCTGATGTAGTCTTTTCTTTGGCGATGTTCAATGCAACTGATGGTGCGAGACACAGTCGCATAGTCCCTAGGGCTTTGCGATCCAGAACATCCCACTTTGCTTGCTCTATATCCGCTGGCTTTACCCCAGCAATAGGTTGATACAGATCCTTCTGATATAAAATATCCTCCATCTGCATCTTCCAGGACACGTAGTTCGTGCCATTTAATTTTTCAATCTTGACTTTGTCTTCAGCCATTGTGTAAACCCTTGACCTCTTAACCCAGAGCTCTAATACCAGTTGTTGGGATTTAATACGATTTAAACCCACAGACAGACACACACACAATCGAAGAACAAATCAAGAACATAAAACAATAAGAAATAAGAAAAAATAAAACACAGATTTTACGTGGTTCGATAATTTGCCTACGTCCACGAAGTTGCAGGGATTTCACTATTGAGAGAGATGAATACAATTTGCCTATCGGCTCAAGCCTCAGAAAATTTTTCATTTAAAAACCACGCAACATTATTTCAAGTCAGATCATTATTCAGATCAACACACAAACTAGATTCCACAAAGGCCCAACAATGTGTAGGTGTTTAAGGCATGGAAACTTACCTTTTGCCTTGTTTAGTGTCTCTAATGAGTTTATTGTGAATCAATGATTATGTTAGACCAATCCTTAATTGATTTGGAGTGTTGAAGATGTTAAATATGTGTGACATTGATGTGTATGCTATGTGTTTACACTGATACCCGCTAGGTATTTGTTAAAATTCCTAAATGAATTCAAGTATGTTAATTGAGTTAATTGTATTACATAACATACTTGTGATGATATTGAAATTGTTGTTATATTACACACTATATAATTGACAGGCAAGGATGTTATTTGGATAATAATCATATATATAGCATGCTTGGTGATGTTTATGAAACTTTATTATATGCTTACATGATACAATTACCATTATATTGAAACGGAATGACAATTGTACATCACATTGCATATGCACGAGTTACACTACATTCGTGGGCATTGCATGAGTGTGAGTGTGTGCATGGATTTGGGTCAATGACCACATAGGTGAGTTGATCATGGGTTTAGAAAATTCGGACTTAGGTCTAGCTCAGTCGCACAAATAATTAAATAGATAAACATGTTGAGGTGTAGCAAGAAGAGTTGGTCTCTCCCTCGAGTGCAAGAGCCGATTACTTGGTTTATATACTTTCTAGTGATGAAATTTCAAAAAAGTGTAACGGCAAAAACGGAGCCATAGGTGGGATATCTTGAAGATTCATTGATGGTGTGGTGTTTCATTGATAAAATACCATAAATCATAGTCCCACAAAAACACAAAAATGAATTAAATGGTTATTGGGTGTGCATAACACCAATGACAGAGGCATGGAAGGCCCGGTGCATTGTGTGGATCACATCATGTGTCATGCACTGGGAACCTGAGGGTGGGTTCGGTATTCGACATGCATAAATGAGGCTTTATTCATGTTTGACATGTGTTGTATCATTGTAAATGTTACTTGGGAAGATATATAACATGACATTGTACATACATTTTATATGCATTTGGGTTGGGAGATATTTTCTATAGGAGATACCCTATTGAACGTTGACTCACCCTTTATAGGAATATTTTTCAAGTATTGTACGTGCTTCCGCTAAAGGCTCTCCTATGGGCCCACTTTGATGACAAAATCGGAATGTGGCTCCTATTTTTGGATGTTGTAATTTTTGTTTTCATTTACATTGACCTTGTATAAATTTCTTAAAAAAATTTGTATTTGAATTAAGACATGTATATAAGACTCTTTTGGACATTTGTTCTTTTATAAATGATGGTTGTGGGTTAGTATTTAAGGCTATGTGATTGAATATTGATGAATGGACCAGGTGTGGTCAATATTGTATAAATGCACAAGTTGTGTATTGAGTAAAGCTCCTCATACAAATGAGACTCTACTCGAATTTTGTTAAGATATGAATCTCGATAAATGAGGCATAATGACGTGATATTGAATTACACGATATTCACGAGTTGATAGGTGATCAACAGGTTAAACGAGACCATTGAAAATTGGGCTGTTACACCATTTATACTCAACTTATTAGTTACTAAGTTCATCCAATTTATACCCATTCAAATAAACTATTAAATATATATATCACCCGCCTTGCAAACCTTTGCAGCTCAGGAACATGACTGCAGTAGAACTCCCACCATACGTTTGTACAAGACAATTGCAAAAAAAGCACAAACCCCTTTTGCAGATGAACTCAATGTAGAAAGCAAGCGTGTACAGATTCCTGGCGTGTACGACTTCATCGAATTCAACTGCTTCCATCTCCCTTTTAGTTCTGTTCAACTGTGGCGCAATCGCGTGGAAAATAGGCTGCGTGGTCCATACCAAGCATGAATAAAGGCTCTGACTCCATGGCGCAAAGAAACCGAAACAAAAACAGTAACTGAAGTGAAATTTTAATATTTAGAGGTAATTTATAATATTTTAAAGTGTTTTGAGATATTTTATAATATTTTCACCGATGTCTTTGAAATATTTTGAGGTATGTTAAGATATTTTTGGTATATTTTGATTAATTTTTAAACAGGATTCTATTTATCATCAATCTAATCTCCATTCACATTTGATAGATCTCTTTACTTGTATGACTTAGACATCTTTCATTTCTCAAAAGAGTAATTTGATTGATGAGATTTGGTATGATACTTATGAGATTGATGAGATTTATATTTAAATATTTATTTTTAAAACGTATTGATTTGAATTCATAAGAGGGATCACAACTCAGTATCATTTTTTAATTAATTTTTATTTTGCTTCTAAAGTATTTGTGTACTGAAATAATAAATTGAAATGAAATTTTGATCATGACTTATATAATAAATTGAAATAAAATTGAATAAATTTAATTTTTAATTAGTGAACATTGATTAGATGAGTTTAATAACTATTTAGGTGACTACAGATGGGGTGAAATTGGGTGGTAAAGGAGCTCATCTCCACCCCCATCATACTTCAGCACACTTAAAACAAATTGACATTGAACAAATGGTGATTCAACGAGTGTTATTACCGCATTGTCTCAAATTCGAATCGCACAAAAAATCTCTAGTTCACCAGGTCTATATGCTTAATGAGTAAATATTTGTGTTGTAACATTAAGTTCAAAGTATATGTAATTCATATAATTTATCATTATTAAGAAAATTAGAGTTTTAATTACTTTTGTATATAAATACTAATGCATTTTTCAAACCATCATTACCGATAGCACATCTCCATGCCCTTTAGAGACATTTTTTTTTATTTTGTTTTTTAACATTCTTTTAGATGTTTAATTTCTTTAATTTTAACGTCCAAGAAACACATAGTAGTCATGTGTAGGATCTTGATTAAAATTTGACCCAATTAGAATGCAATTAGTCAACTATCATTGTCATATTTTTGTAAATAATTCTAAATCAAATTGAAATCCGTATATGAAGTAGTTATATCATAATATATGAATTTGAATTTTGACATACTAAATTCAATGCTACTTGGATTTGTTATGAATTGTTTTACATATGCAACTAAGTAGATGATGAAATTGAAGGATTATTCAATTTTATTTTATGTTTTTTTGGTGAGGGAAGGATTATTTAATAAAATATAGGTTAAAATTCATATGAAATGTACAAATATTCAGCATAATACAAAATCTACAAAAAATTATAAAATTTTATGTCGGGTTAATTTATAATTTTTTTTTGTTGATTTTACTTGAATTGTCCTAACATAACATCCACAGATGCATTGTAAAGAGATATGACACACATTCGTTTTTATCAAAATGGGTTGCAAGATGGAGGACATTATTGTTGGTTGGAGTCATTTCAACCACAATTTTGTCCTTATTTTTCACAAAAACATCAATGCTCATAGAAATAGCAGGAATGTACAACTCACAATTTATATAGATATACATGCCTAAAGTTTGTTGCTAATCCTATGCATATGGATTTTGTTATCTTCTATTTTTTTAGGTTGACACACTAAGATTTTATTTAAATTTAAGTATACTAATTGACATGCTTAAAACAAATTGAGATTAATCGAATGGTATTCCAGTGTTATTACCTCAATGTCTCAAATTCAAATCCCACAAAAAATCTCCGGTTCACAAGGTTTGCATAGTTTATGAGTACGTATATGTGTTACAGTATTGAGTCTATAGTGTGTGTAATTCATATAATTGACCATTATTAAGAAAATTAGAGTTTTGATTACTTTTGATTTTGTCACCACATAATATAAATGTTAAATCATTTTTTGTATATAATACTACCTTATTTTTCAAACCATCAAGACCGATATTTGTTCTCCATGATCCTTGGGGACAACTTTTTTTTGGATTTTTTTTTAAAACATTCTTTTTGATAATAGTTATGTATACCAGAACATCAATGTTCTTAGAAATAGCATTAATGCACAACCCATGCACGATCTATATAGATAGTATGTGGGCAAACATGCCTAAATGTTAAATTGTTTTTGTTTATAAAACTGACGCATTTTCCAAACCATCAAGAATGAGTGCGCTTTAGAGGCAGCTTTTTTTTTGAACATTCATTTGGTTGTTCAATTTCTCTATTTTGCTCATCCTAGGAGCATAGCATAATATAGTCAAGTATAGGATCTTGATTCAAATTTGACCCGAATCGAATCTAATTAGTCAAGTATTACTGACATATTTTGTATCGATAATTCTAATTCAAATCAGACTGCGTATATGAAACGATTATATCATATTATATTTACTCAAATTTGGATATTTAGTGTTGTTGAAGCTAGGACGTACAATAAATGACTGAAGTAAGACACTAATCTAGAGATTCAAAAAGTGGTTGCAGATGTTTAATCCAACAATAAAGTTATGCTTGTCAATTTTGTTTATCAAATCTACTATCCCAAATGATGTGACAGAATCTTCATCACTAAATATTAATAAAACCCACTTATCTAAAGGTGAAAAATATATCACATTATTTGGGATTAATATTTGGTAAGCATACATTGCTCTTAACCCTGAGTAGGTTTTTCGTTTGGACACACACTCACACACACAGTCATCAAAATTTTCTAAGTATTAACTTGTGGCGGGAAAGGAAGTCCCCCAGCTATGAGCCTGCCAAAAATGTCTAGGACCTCCTTTAGATTTACTCTACAAGTAGGTTCAATGTGATCATACCTCAGAAAAGATACTTGTCATTTAAAAAAAAAAAAAAGACCAAATAACACTTGGTCAATTTTTAACGAACTTTATAATTTAGTATTGTTTAAGCTAGGATGTAGAGTAAATAACTGAAGAAAGATATTGATATAGAAATACAAAAAGTGGTGTAAAATACTCAACCCTGTTTTGAAATTTGAACACACATACTCACACACAGAGACAGAGACAGAGTCATCAAAATACTTTAAATATTAGCTTGTGGCAGAGAAAGGAAGTCCTCGTACTGTGAAACATGTGTAGGACCTACCTTACACTTTAATATAAAAACTTTTAAGTCTGAAAGGTAATTAAATTATGTGTTACATGTATAAGTTACTGACACTAATTTTTTTTTTTTTTTAGCATTTCACATCTTTGCATTACAGAATTTGTATGGGGATAAAATATGATATGTCCTCAGAAGAATTAATTTGGTGCTTTTAACATTTTTGAAGACACAAGATTCTCCTAAATGATGAAATACTCTCCATACTATGTAACTCACCTTTATAAAATACTACTAATGTCACTTCTATTTGTTAGAGGAAAATGTTCATATTCTATCATTTATGGTATCCATTGGCATCGGCCAAAGGCTCATCCGACCCAACCACCCCACCCCCCAAAAAATTCAAGGCATGGAGTAGAACATTCAACCAGCGTTGGCCCTTTAGAATATCATTTGGCCCATGGATTGGCCTGGCCTGGCCCAGAACTATGTAATTTTGATAAAATACTAAGATGTCCATATCTCATAGTTGAATAAGATCAATTTATCTATTTTATTTTATTTTTTTCTTTAATATATACATATACAATCGACACTTAAAACCTCAAATTATAACATTCGTGACTAAAAAAATATGGTTGAGTAAATTATCCAACTGCCTCAAAAATATGTCATCTATTTCAATTGAGCCCTAAATTAAAGTTTATTTCCATTGAATCCTTAAATTTCTTAATATTCATTCAATGCGCACCTTTCATCCTGCTTCGTTGAATTTTTTATTGGAGAAAACCCACCTATCCAAAATAGTTGAGCCATTATAATGAAAAATCTTAATTCCCTAATCCCTAAAACCCAACCCTCACACCCACCTGCACAAACATTCTTCAGACATTGAGAAATGTTATAGGAATTTAATTCAATACAATTTTTGGATCAATTATGAGTTGCAATGGTAGATGAAACCCACTTTTAATCAATGACTGCATTAATTTAGGTATCAAATTAGATCATTAAATTACGTCCAAATAGCACTTTTCAAAGACATTATAAAAACAAAAAAATCAAATCCCCAAAACCCAACCCTCTGACTTGCGCACCCAACCCGTTCTTTAACCCGACACTATTTATCTTCTTTTTTCGGTTTTCACCGCCTACATCTAACTTAAACACCACACCACCAATACCACTTTTCAGTTTTGATTCCTTAGGTGCCAATTGCAAGAACAGCTAGCCATGGAAAACATAAAAGTTAAAAGAATCAAGCAAACATTATAAAAATACTGAAATTGGAAATTGGCAAAAATAACAGAAAAAAATGAAAATATGGTACTTACATTTTGGCATCCCTGTGCTACCAGAGCATTTCAATGCTTACCAAATTTTATATACTAAATCAGTGTAAGTGGTTGGATTAATGGGTCCAACTCACTCTTATTAAACATTTAATGCTTAGAATTTCGCCTTATCATTTAGGGTAAAACGTTTAATAAACTCATTTGGGATGCATAACTCTATTGTAGCAACACTTACCCGCATGCACTTCTTGAACTCCAACATCCTTGCCCTTGCTACAAGAGACTTCCTCAATTTCCTTAGAAGTTAGACTCTCTCCCAAAATATTCTCCTTCCTCATTCTCAACTACAAAAAGATCAACATGGTTCCTATTACGTCCCAAAGTCCATCCTGGAATGCATTACCTATATATACAACATCTAAATTGTATCTTATAGCGAAAATAAATAAGTCTATCCAAAACATTGTTTCATAGACAACTCTCAAAATTTAAACTAGGTAAAAGCATCTCTAAGCCTCCAAGTCAGGATCCCCATACTGACCCTTCTCAGATTTGAAGTCTATCGGCTCATCTAATCCAAGATCCTCCTCAAAAACAACGTTTGCAATATATATATATATATGTGTGTGTGTGTGTGTGTGTGTGTGTGTGTGACACTTAACATGATTTTCAGTTTACGATATTGAACATTAAATTTCACAAACGAGAGTACAAAACTTTCAAAACAATAGCTGATCACAATAAATATATATCTTAAGTACATAGACAGACTAGCATGAAACTACATAACAAATATATCTGGTTTACACCACACCATAATTTCAAACCAACCAATCAATTCCCATAGGGCCATAAAACTTTAGGAAGGGTGTATACTAATGCATCAACAATGATGAATCTTTTCAAGACTAGTATACTAACTCCCAGCCTCGATCACCATAAACGAATAGTAGTTTGATCCGCACAAGACATCAATCCACTATAAGTCATAGGAAACTTTTGAAACACTCGAGGTAGAAACAACATCTAAACACTATGCGATATAGGTTCGGATGCAATTCACATTCATTACACCCATCCATACAAAAGATAATTTTAGCAATTTTTTACAAAACCCAACCATAACCAAGAATCATAATTTAACAACATTCAAACAAGAATACTTCAAGAAAACATACATGAGATCTTTAAAAAATATGCTTACATTGATCATAATCAAACTATAAGTTTTAAATTGTTGTCGGTGTCTTGTATTCTATCCTACTAGGAAACTAGTTTGAACTTTGTTCTTCTTAGGAATTTGGAAAGGTGGATATCTTGGAATTCCACTTCAAGTAAAAAACCAATTAGAAACCCTATTATATTAGGAGTCAAAGTATTTTGGATCTATAAATAGATTATAGACCACTCAATATCTTTTGATTTTTGGCCCTGGATTTTGGGGGATTTTGGCCCCCAGTTTTGGGCATCCATGATTGTTTATATTCTCTGATTTAGAGAATTTTGTGTAATCTCCCTTTGTTAATAGTGAAAATTTTCCAATGCACTTCGCCCATGGATGTAGGTTTTCAAGCCGATCCATGTAAATTTGTGTTTTGTATTTTTATATTTTATTCCATTTATTTATTTGTGGCCTTGTTCATAACAAACTGGTATCAGAGCTACGGTTTTAGGATTGCCACAAAAAAATTCAAAATATAAAATTTTGGTGATCAGAATAATGTCATTTTACAACAAATCTAGATATGCGATACTGTTATGACGAAATCATTTGACAAAAGTTCTTGATAAGAGACTATGATCAATGCTGATGGAGATTCAACAGTTTTTCTATTGTGGAGAAGGCAGTTGGAAAGGTTTTTTTTTTGGTTTGATGGCTAAGTGGCTCACACATGTCACGATGGAGATTTGTTATAGATGTTTTTGATATTTGTGTTATTCCCTTATGGGAATTGTGGGGAAGGTAGCTAGTTTTTTCAATTTTGTTTTGATGACTTGATGGAATATCAGGCAAGGTAGAGATTTGTTATGGGTGTCTTTTATTCTAATCTTAGTAAGAAATTGATTTGGACTTTGTTCTCCTTAGAGATTTAGCAAGGTGGATGTCTTAGAATTTCATTTCAAGTAAAAGACCAATTAGAAATCCTATTGTATTAAGAAACAAATTATTTTGAGTCTACAAGTAAATTGTAGACCATTTAGTTTCTTTTGGGGAATTTTGGCCCCCACTTCTGGGCATCCATGTTTGGTTTTATTCTCTAGGTTATAAAATTTTGTGGAGTCTACCTTTGTTGATGGTGAAATTTTGGTGTTGCGCTTCGCCCATGGAAGTAGGCTTTTGAGTAGATCTACATAAATTTGTGTTCTTTATTCGCATAATCCATTCATCAAGCAACATACTTTTGAGATCAAATATATCATTCTATGATTATAATGAGGCCTTGGGATAAGGGTTTTGAAACGAAAGATATTCAGGAATTCAAAATTTTATCCTGATAGAACATTACTTTTCTCAACCATAATCGTCCATAGCCTTTCAATGTTAATCATTAGAAGCAATCTTTCATAAAACATCAACATGCTCAATTTAATCCATTTTTTTTTCAAAATTTTTGCTTTTTTATAATAAGTACATTTGTTTTTTGAGATCATAGCACAAGCTTGAGAATTTGACCTCTTTTATCAATTTTTTTTTTTTGCTTCTAATAGCCAACAACATGGCTTCCTTCTTTTACAACATCAAATCAATCTCGGGATAACTAAGTTAAAGGAAAATATATCATATTCTTGGCTTGGTTGTTACAGATGATTTAAGAAAAGAAATTCAAATGAGGCTCCATCACCACTTCTGGTGATAATAATAAGAAAAGAATAAGGTTAAGTCTCGAATTAGTTCAACAATAACCTAAAATCATATCTCAAGATCTATTGGCAAACACACTTCAAGTGTAAACTATTATGAAATATCTGACCAAAACAAAAAATAATGAGATCATTTAATGAACATCCCTAAATGAAATTATCTTTATTGGGTAAATGTAAAACTCCCTCCAAGAAAGATTAGCTCAAGGCTCACATAAGTTAAAACAATCATCTCCACTACATATATCAAGCCTCAAGGCAAATGATAATTTTTCAAACTCTAATACTAATATAGTCAAACGTACACTACCTTTTGAGTTTCTATTGGAAACACAACTTGAGGTACTAAAATATTGAAAAAAAAAGTTATATAATAGACTTAAATATAACGAATTCTTAGTCAAACATTCTCTATTTCAATGCTAGTCAAGTCTAAAAACATAATTCAATGCAATTAATTATATATATATATTTTTTTTTTGCATAAAAATATATCTATTAAAAAAAATAAAATTCAAACAAAATAAACATTTTTGCAACACAAACCACACCCACACCGTACCTTAATTCTCAATGAAAATAATGAACATACATTAAAGGGTTATGAATATCTGGTATTGTAATAACTCTAAAACCTAAAAATAAAATACTCAAAAAAAAAATTATAAATCAAACTACAGAAAAAAAATAAAATAAATAAACTAAACTATAACTACTAATGTACAACATATACATGTCTACCAAATCAATCTAGCTTCATTTCCAAATTGTTCCCCTTACCACCTCTCACCAACTTGTCTTTATTAGATGGTAACACTTTCTCATACTCCATTCTTCATCCATCCTCCTCTAAGTCTTGCAAAGATTTTAGCAATTTATCAAAGTTCCCATTCTCAGAATTCTCACCATATCCGAAACCAAAAGAATTTATCAAACAAACAGTAATAGGATCTGAATTTTTTTATGCATTAAATTCATCTTGGATAATAGAATCAATCATGTCCACTTCATGGATCCCCCTCCCCCATCATCATCACCTGACTATTTTTTAATATAAAATATATTCAATTCAATTGTTATATTACCAAAAGAAAGCTTCATCAACCCATTCCTATAATTAATTAATGCATTAAAAGTAGCAAGGAATGGTCGACCTCGTATGCCAGGAATTTGAGTGCTAGCATGCAAGACCAATTATGTGTCCAACACTATAAAATCTATAGGGGAATAGAATTTTTCTACTTGGACAAGGACATTCTCAATCACTCCTTTTGGTATTTTAACATATTTGTCTACCAATTACAAAGTGATACATATGGGTTTAAGCTCACCCAAACCTAACTATTAGTAGACTATGTATGCTCAACCTTGAAATTCTTTATTATGTATGAAATATTTGGACAACGTGGATCTTTGCACTTTTTTGGGGTCTTATGTTGAATTATAGCACTAGTTTCCTTTGTAAGAAATGTCCTCTTTTGTTCACTGATATTTTTCTCTTGACAGTGCATAAGTTTTTAGGAACTTGGCATAAGAGGGACTTGTTTAATGGCATCTAACAGGGGAATATTTACTTTCACTTGGTTGGATAGTTCAAAATTTTTAGCATGGTGATTTAATTTTGGGGCTTTTCAAACTTTGGGAAAAAGAATCGGGTATGGGACATGGTGGGTCCTTGTTCCCCTTAGGTGCAGTCTCATTATGGAAAACAATTGTAAGATTAATTATAGGATTAGACTCTTGGGTAGCTAATGTCTTCTCTACAACCTTAGTACTCCTAAAGGTGGTGATGGATTGTACATGCTCAGGTGGTGACTCAGAAGTAGAAGAAGCTCCTATTTGAAATTAACCCAATGGTGACTTTGTTTGGACTTGAAACTTGCCTTTCTCAGTGGAATTCAATGATTGGGTCAAACTATGGATTGTAAAGTTTGAGCCTTGACCTCATTAATAGGATGAGTAGTTTAAGCCCTGAATTCAATAATAGCTTGGGTGGTTTGAATGTTAAAGTTCGTTTAGCTCTACATGAATTTATTTAAGGTGTTTTCTAGACAACTTTGCTACAGACACTGATACGGTGGATATTGTGGTGATGGAGGATTGACTAGTTCCTGTTGATTGTTCCTTCAACTAAAATTTGTGTGGTTGCACCATCTCTGATTATAAATATCAAAATAGGAATTAGAATAAGGCTTTTTGAAAGATGAGATCACGAAAAACTGATCCAACAGGACCTCTTGAAATGCTGGAATGGTAGACTAATCCACTTTAGGATGCCTAGACAAAGCACAAATCCCATACACCTGTTCCATGGAAGGAACAACAGATACATCGTTGAATTTTTCTCATCTCTAGGGCCTCTAGTTTCCGGGCCATGGTGTTCATCTTTGCCCTCAAATTATCATCCTTATTCAAAAAAAAAAATTCCCCCCACGGGAAGCAGTGTATCTAGACTCAGAATGGGGAGTTATTACAAAGTAAGATAAAACTAATTTATAATCTTTGAATGGGGATTGGGTAGGTCAGATCTCCTTGAAAAATCATAATATTTTCCCAGACATGCAACAAATAAAAACTAAAATGCATGCAATAAAATAAATACAAATTACAGTAAGATAGAACTAATTTACCTAGAAAGAATGTCTGCAAGTAACTCGATTGCGAAGGTCGATTACTCAACTTTTTCAAATTAACTGAGTTCTTCTACAAAGGCGCCAAAAATTTTCTTTCATCCAAATGTGATACACCCAAGTGTCAGTAGGTGGTCAAGCTGTAATAATAACTCAAGGTAGTCTGAGGCTGACCCTCAGGGAATGGGTACATTGAATAAAGTGTAAGGAAACAACATATTTTGTAAATGCAGGGTTAATTAGGAAGTAATTGTAAAAATAAATTTAGGGCAACCAATAATTTTAAAAAATGACTTTTTTAGTTTGAGAATCCAGATTTGCTCATATTTATAAGAAAATTATATTTATACAATATTGATTGTCTCAATTGATTTTCAATGCCAGTATAGTCAACTAGAAAATATTTCGATGAACAAACAATTAATTTGATTGTTTTGAAAATAAATTTTGCAGAAATAATTAAAATACTTGCAAGGAATCATGAGCATTATTCATACCAAGCATTCAATCCCGTTGATGAATAATCAAAAAATTGTACAAAGTATCAAATTTTACTGTGAACATTCAATCAATTGAATAAATAAAAGTTTTAACATTGAGATCAAAATTGCATAAATATAAAGATCTAAATAAATGATTACAGATCCTTCAATAGATAGTACAAAAAGACTACTGACAATTCATGGCTAAATCCACAAGAATTGTGATGCAAAAAATAATAATGAAATAAGTCAAAAGGCT
Source organism: Ilex paraguariensis (assembly GCA_963454935.2). Taxonomy (NCBI): domain Eukaryota; kingdom Viridiplantae; phylum Streptophyta; class Magnoliopsida; order Aquifoliales; family Aquifoliaceae; genus Ilex; species Ilex paraguariensis. The sequence goes on from CAUOFW020005380.1 coordinate 455,070, forward strand.
GTTAGATAGGAATAATAGGTCCCCTTTCAATAACATAAGGGTGTATTTATAGTAGGGGATTGGTATAAGTCGAATCAGATTAGGATTCTCTGACCGACTTAAATTTTTCATTCAGATCAATCCAACTAAAGTTGTTGTAGAATTTCAAAACAATGGGAATCGATCCCTTTAAATAAGGATCAATCCTTATTAAAGGATCCCAATTTAACTCATGAAATCATTTGGCTTGGCTTGACTTGATCTTGGTGTCTTGGCTTGAATCCTTGCTTTGCTCATGGAATTGGCTTGGTTTGGTGGCTTCATGAATTCAAAGAAATGGATTGATCCACTTTAATAGGGATCGATCCCTTTCATAGCCAACCATTTGAATTGATCCCTCTTGACATGGATCAATCGTTCTTAACATGGATCGATCCTTAGAAACTCTCTAGTCAATTAACTTCATAAAACAATGATATAACAATTGTAATCTAACTACATTCAGTGAAGTATAAGAAATAGTGAAATGTACATGATGCTGATATATATGGTACTTATTAGAAATGCAATTACAGATCCTGTAACCGAATTTGGATTGTCAAATTTTACTTCCATCGATGCTAGAAATACGCTTGCGTTGTTCTGCGAAGGGAGAGAAACGAAATGGATCTTCCCTGACGATTATACACATGGAACACACGACACTACCTAAAGTGGGGTTGAATAGGTTTTTCAATTTTAAGCACAATTGATTATAAATTAAAACCTAACTATACCAAAATTACCTCTTCTCACAATGGTTGATTAATTAATTAGTGAGAACCCCTTTTAGTCACCACGATCCCTTACACCCATGAGAATTGATGTTGATTAGTATTCAATTAATTCACTTGAACACTCAATTTCTCTTGGGGTGTCCAAATCCCAAAATCCAAATGCAACTATGGATGAAATAGATATCAATCAATCATTCATACAAACATGTGTGTGAGTGTACAAACAATCACAAGTGTATAAGTATAAGCAATAAAGAACACAAGTGATTTGTTGACTCAACAAAAACTTTGGGAAACCTTCTCAGTTCACAAAAACCTAATCCATTATCCCAAATTCAACATGCAAGGACTCAAGTCTTATACCTCAACTAATATTTTGGTTATATACTTATATGCTCCCTTTCTTTAATATGTCTGTCTGCCAAAGGGCCTCCTTTGACGTTATGTGCAACTTCACTTGGATTCACCTCCACAAACAATCCTCTAGGCCTTGAACAATTATGGGCATGCCAATGATCCCTAGTATGTACACACCAATGACTTTGGTCCATTCAAGATCTTTAACACCAAGTTGTGAGATTGGGTAGAATCTCGAGAAGGAAGCCTTAGGTCTTAGGGATCTTGTGGTGGAAGTTGTATAGGTAAAATGTGATTTTTCTCTCTCAAAAAGCTTACCCTAACTGAAGAAATGACATTCCCTATTTATAAATCTAGAATAAGGATAATTTTGGTCAACAAACAAATTCAAATTCGTGAACGACCACTTGATTAGTGGGAGGACAGTGATAAGGTTATAGTCTCGGGAATGAAAATCACGTTACAAACTAACCTAGGAGAGCAAGCCACTCGAGCGACCATGAGAACCAGTTGAGCAATCTCAAAGACCACTCAAGCAACCCTTAAGGTCAAGCCTTGATCTCCTCCATTTGGCCTTTTCCCCTTTTATTTCTTAAGTCATAAAGAGACCACTCTAACAAAGACTAGCGATTATAGGACAGTCTCTACTAGTTTTTTAAGCCTAACACAAAGTAAAAAATTTATCATCTTGAGCACTAAGGGGTTCACTAATGCCTCCAACTACGTTTTCAAAACACAAAACGGTTTAGAAAATCTTTTCATTTAAAAACACCTAAGAGTAGTACACGGATTAATCCCTAATTTTATTTTAACTCTAATCCTCCTAAGTCTATTAAATGAAGGGATCATCTTATGTATCTAGGTCATTACATTTGTCATAAGCTTGAAGGTGCATATAGAGTGTGAATGATGTAGTTTTGACACTTGACTTACTCTTTTCAATGATGTTTTTGGATCTTCAATCTTTATAGCATCACAACCATGGAATAGACTAATATTTATAAAAGACTCCACAAAGTTAGTCAATTACCAACATATATCTAATAGCCTACAATTATTTTTGATCATGCATATCTTTTGATGGTATCCAAATCATCTACAAGTTGTACATATCCCCAATTGATTATCTATCCACTTGTTATAAAAAAAAAAGAGTCACAAATGTATACGGACATAGTAAACTTGAAAATCTTTGTAATATGCTTGTCTATGTTCTTTCGACACAGCTTTCAATATAAATTTGAGTAATGATAATTTTAACCTGTCTTCTTTTTTAAACCTTCTAAACACAAATTATGAGATTTTTTTCTATGTCTTTAATGCATTAATTTTTTCTTTAACATCTTTTATTCTAGGTATGAGGGACACATTCGTCACTTTTTTGCACATTATTTGATTAAATTTTTGGTCTACAATTGATTGAAATAGAAGCCGAAATAATGTCATCATTAGAGCATTTCTGTTATGCTGCGTTTGATCTCTTTGAAAAACTTCAACAGTGTTCCCATATTTGATCTATATTGCGGCACGTAAATTTTTTGTATCTTTGGAATGAGTGCTGGTTGACTTCTCCCTTTTGATTTTTGGCTTTTTAATTTTTCTTTCTCTGCCTAATGTTGATGTTCCTTGATTTAATCATTTTGCATATTTTCTTGTCGAATACAAATCTGTTCTACATGTATTGTTTCTTAACTAATTTACCATTTTAACTAGCTATATAAAAACAAAGTATTATGATATAGTAAAACAAAATGAAAAATTTTGTGAAGTAAACATATTGCAGTTTTGAAACGAGCCCTTGAAGAGGATGTTTCTTGAGAGATTTTGCTGCATAGATTTCTTTGGAAACTGTTGAATCAGTTAAACCCTAAAATTGAAGATTATCGAAGCATTTCACTAGAGAATCATTAGATTTCAAATGAGTAGAATAGTTTTGAACTCTCTTAGTCGCTGTGTAAGAATTGATAGGAAACAAAATGTGTGTTTGTAATTGAACTAAAAAATCATAGTTGTACAATAACCATCTTTTTGAATGGTAATTTTTTCCATTGTCATATTTTTGTCATTTTGGTCCCAAAAATGTTTAGGTTGGATTTAATGACACAAAAGTCTGTCTACTAGGACCTACGGCCCAGAAGCCCAAAATTTTAATCCAAATATGACACTTCGTACATCTAAACATTTAAGTGAAAATTAGAATCCAATATATTCTATGAATCTTTTTTGCCAATAAGTGTAATCATGTACTTTTTAGGTTATTCAAAACAAGGGTGTGTAATATATGAGGTGAGTGGTTCACAATTGTAATTTTTATATTTTTAATGACAAGATAACACTTATCTTTATTATCTGATTTATGTCTCTCTTATCTTCTCTTTCTTTCGTCACATTATTTTTTCTTTCCTATCTCTTACTTGTGAGACCCGAACTTGTAAAGGTATAACATTTTATAAATGTTGGTGATTAATAAGTAATTTATGATAATTAATTTGGGGGTAAAATTACAGTTATATAAATTATGGGAGTTGGAAAAAGTTTTGAATTATAACCCTAGGGGTTGAATTTTGTGATAAGAATTGTGTATGGTTATAAACCATAACAAGGGGTAAATGTTTTGGGTGTAATTTATAAAATAGTGAAAAGGTATGTGGTGTGTATGTCAATGAGAGAAATTTAAGGGGTCTAAATGTAATTAGTTCATTTTTTTGGCAGAGTCACTTAAGAAGACACCCATCTTCTTTAGCTTCCTCCTAGGTATATATATATATATATATATATATATATATATATATATATATATATATATATATATATATATATATCTGTGTGTGTGTGTGTTCAACGGAAATTATAAACAGAGGGAGAGAATAAGAAATGTAAGAAGGAAAAAGGGGAAGAGGAGCTCGACTTGGATTTGGAGGTTGACTTTTTTATGGGGGTTGAGTTTAAGAGTTCAACAACTTTGAGTTCTTCTCCCTTGAAGAATCTTGTATAGGCAAGTATGTTATTTATGTTATATAATTATAATTTAAATATTTGATTCATAAAATCAAGTTGTTGGGTATGTTATTAGTGAAGAATTTTCATATAATTTATGGATATAGTTGATGTTATAGAGGTTTGGGTGTTGTGGGGTTTGAAAGAGGAGGTTGAAAATGAAGTCTGTAAATAATACGTAGCAAAAACCTAAGGATGAACTAGTTCAAACATCAATTAACCGGTTGAAGAGGAAATTTTCTTTGATGAATCGGTTGAACTTGAACCGATTCAAGTAAAACTTAAGCATTCATGGGAGAATTGTGATAACACTTTCTCGAAAACTCTGATTGATGCACTGTTTTATTTTGTTGGAATCCAGACTTATAGATCTATCTAACCATATAGAATACAACATCTAATTCTATTTGTGTGAAAAATGGTGCTCATTGGAAGTGAACTGAAATTCTGCAAATTAGTGTTTTGTTTAAGGGAAATAGGATAACCTTTTACGTAGGAATCTAATTTTATCTAATTACATGTAGTTGGAAAGCTTGAGAAGTTTCTTTAAGATTAAATTAGTTTCATTGTATAATTCATAGTTTATGGATAATATTAACTAGAGGTTTATGGAATTGGTCAATTTAATCAAAATTAATGTGTTGGATTTGTATAATCTAACTAAGGTTCTGATTTACATTATATCACCTAAGAAAGGGTAGGGAGATGTGATATCTTAAGCTTAATTAATCATTTATGCATGAGGTGCATATTAACTTGTGTTTATGAATTGTACTTATATATCTTATATTGGCATATGTTAGGTTTTGAGGTGATGACATTATTGTCTCACTTAAAATTACACAAGGAGATTGAATTTGGGAGTGGATTTAACCGAGGTGAGTATATTCACTCATATTAATTAAAAATATGGTTATATGTTTATTAGCTATATATATGTAAAGCTCGAGAAATTTACAATTTTATAAAAAAAGGCAAAATGGTAATTAGCTGCTATAATACGGGTCAAAAAATTGAATTTTTCTAGAACTCGGATGACGAAATGGACCTCATGGTTGGATTCGTCTCGTGAAATCTAGTTGCCCAGACAATTTTCGTCGAATTATGAGACAAAATTTTTTTTCACATTTTGCGAGCCGATCAAATGTCGCGCGATTAAAATAAACTCAATCAAAATTTAACCGCGAAACCCAAAAAATAATTTAAAGTTAGTTCAATAAAAATGTACTAAACTTAAAATTTGGCAATATTCAATTGATTCAAAATAAAATTGGATCAAAAAAAGATAGGATGTGTGGCTTAATGAGGGCCAAGTATTTAGGGGTATAAATAGGGGAGAAAAATTTTCTCCCCACTTTACACTTGAAATTTTTGAAAAAAGGAGAGAGAGGAAGAAGAGAGAGAAAGCCAAGGATTTTTTTAATTTCCACATCCAATCTACAGTGATTCAACTGTCGAATTTCTTCGGGCCAAGAACAAAAATTATACTATGCGACTAGAGCTACGCGTACATACCAAAGATTGCAAATTTTGCCACAATCTCGAAGAAGGAATTTTTGGGATCACGGCTTGGAAATTAGCTTCAAGTCATTTGGAGTTTCTTCTACGGACATATACGCTTTAAGAGGTAGGGTTCCTTTCCTAATTAAGTTTATTTCCAACCTAGGGTTGTATATGAAATGGGTATGATGATTAGAGATGAAATTTCTTATTTAATCTACACCTAGCTTAGCTAGAATATGAAAAATGGGTATAGGAACATGCCAATTTTGCATGATTGAGTTTTGAGAAAATTGTTTGCTTGTAATTTCATGAATGAATTTGTTAATTAGGCATGTTATGTGTTTACATAATTAGTGTCTTGTTGGTGACGATGAAATGTGAATAGTTGATTAAGTGTGTTAGTTGAATAGGAAATGATAGAACATGTTTAATAGTGTTGTGAAAGGTTATTCTATACTCCATGATATAATAGAAAATTGAGAGGTTAAATATGTTCATAATATGCTTGCGTTATGATGAAAATGGTATTGTAGATTGCAATTCCTCATTGCATTTGCATGTGCAAGGGTGACATTGTATTTATGGGCATTCACATGGATATGGGTGTATGTATGCATGTTTTTAATCAACCATCATCCTTGTGAGTTGATACATGGGCTTGGGAAGGTTGGACCTAGGTTCGACTGAGTCACACATATTGCATTGAAAATATGTGTCGGGTGTAGTAAAAAGGGGAAAATCCTCCCTCGGGTGCAAGGCCCGGTTACTTGGTTCATGCACTTACCCTGTGATGAAATTCCAGAAAAATGCGTAGGCATACGCGGAGCCTGGGTGAATGTCCTCAAAATGCCGTGTGGGTTGGTGGTCCCTTGGTGGAATGTCCATAAAATACCCATCCAAGAAAGACGCAAGATTTTTCATAAAATTGTCATTGGATGTCTAATACCAGTAACGGGAGCTTGGAATGTCCAGATGCATACGCATAACATTACTTGTGTTACAGGAGCTGGTGGAGGGCTCGGGTTTGCATTGCATGTGTGAGTTACATCTCATGGCATGAAAAGTATAACATTTATTTATGTAATGTATGCTATTGAATGGATGATTTATTTAAATGACTTGCATATGTAATTTCATATGCATCTAGGTTAGGGAGTAGCCGCCTTAGGAGATACCTTATTAAGCATAACTCATCCTTTATGGAAAATATATTTCAGGTGTCGGACAAGCGTCGGTGAACAGCCCTCACTTGGGCCCTTGTTGATGAAGGAGCCAAAATATGGCTCTTAAATTGCAATTTTGTAATCCAATATGTAATTTGTGTTGAACTTGTAAATTTGTATAAAGAGGACATTTAATGAACTCTTTTGAACAAAATTTTGATGTAAATATATGAATGAATGAATAAGGTATGAGTTTGGAAGAGATGAGTTGAAGATTGGAAAGATTTGAAAAAAATATAGGCTCAGGTACCCGTACCTAAGTGATTAAGTATCGGTACTACGCTGTCGGATGACCTAGGCGTACAGGTACCTAGGTATACAGGTACTAGTACCTAGATTCCAGTGAGCTCAGGTACCGGTACTCGAAGGCAGTGGGATCAAGTACTGGTACCAATACGCATAGGTACTGGTACCTAGCAAATAATGGGACCAAATATTTGTATCAAGTTACATAGGTACCGGTACCTGGAAAATAGAAGGCCCAGATACTGGTACCAAATACCACAAGTATCGGTACCTCCTCCCAAAACTTGAAATTTTAAAATGTAACATCGAGGAACATTTAATATTAAACAACCCTCTATGGATGATGTAAATGGATGATAATGAGTTCTAATTATTGGGGTTTAGACCTTGGAATGGTCATGTGGTTGATATATGTACAGGTTATGTGTTGGGTAATGCTTTGGTACAAGGGAGACTCTATCCAAACTCTGTTTGGTTATACTTCCGGTAAAAGGGATGTAATGATGTGGTGTCGAGTTACACGGCACTTACTGCTACTTCTGCGGGTTGATGAGTGATCAAGGGATTGAAAAAGGACCCCCGAATTTTGGGGTGTCACAGATTGGTATTAGAGCCTAGGTTCTCGATTTACCTAGAACTTATAGGGCATGAATCTAGGTCATTGCATTGCATGTTAAATGTGTTGAATGTTACGTGTTATGTGATATGATATGATATGCATGATTATATGTGTATGCAAATTAGACATTAGGGTTAGAAAACATAATCTTGGGAGTTGGAAAAGGACACCGGATATCAGAATACTAAATTAATGGTCTATTGCTATCTTACGTGTGTGTGTAGATGACAAATAAATGAAGAGGACACCGAAATAGTCGAGGGGGTGGACGGAACAACAACCAACCACCACCGATCTCTGATCGACAAGTCTTTATGGAGGTTATGGGCGCTATGACTGCCACCTTTGCACAAGCCAATGCCAATGTGGGCCAAGGAGGCTCGAACAACCTCCAGCAGTTCAAGACACATAAGCCACCTACTTTATGGGAGTGGTGGATTAGATGGTGACGGACCATTGGTTCCAACAAATGCATAAGATATTGGAGGCTATGGAGATCAAATCCAACACTACTAAAATAAGATTATCGGCCTTTTTCAGCTTGAGGGAGAGACTCATCTATGGTGGAATTGGGCAAAGACTTCAAAGAACCTCAAGGTTATGACATGGAAAGAGTTCTGTAAGCTCTTCCTGGACAAGTATTTCCTGTCGGCTGTTCAAAAAGTGAAAGCCCGAAAGTTTCTGGACTTCAAATAAAGGACAATGACAGTTGTGGAATGCGTGGGTAAATTCACCAAACTAATCCGTTTTGTCGACGATTATGTAACTACGGACTTGGCTAAAGATTCTTTAAGGAAATTTTTGTTATAAAGTCAAAGCAATTGACAAACAAGAAAATAAACAAAACATTTTTTACTTTGTTGTTAAAGAGAAAAGCTATGCTGCCTAAAAGATTTCCCAAAATTTGTATACCACGAAACGTGGAATTGAAATTTTAGATCCCTTGAGAACAAGAAAATTTCATTTAGACCTCTATAAATTCTAAAAATCATAAAAATATTTATAATCAAAAGACGTTGACTAAAAAACTTCGGCATTAACAATTTGGTATCACAAGCAATAAACAATCTTAGAAAAATATTTTTTTATGAGCAATGATAAATCAACAATAACAAGTTATTGAAGAAGCAAGAAAAAATAGTAAAGTTAGTATCTTTGCTAGAAAAATTATTCATCCACTTAGAAAATAATTCTAAAGAAAAATAGTTAAACATAGTAATTGAAAACTTAGAATTATTGAAGAAAAATTAGAAGCAAGGATTGAAGAAACCTTGACAAAGAAATTGAAAAGTTCAACAAGAAACTAGATTTCTAAAATAGTCAATTTATAGATATCAAAGCAACTATTCAACTAAAGATCAGTTATCATAAGTTTTTAGTAAAATTGAAACTAGAGATAAATATCTTAGAGACATAATAATTAAAGAATTAAGAATAAAACCATCTATTAGTATACTTTAATGTTATATCAGACTTTTCGGTCGATATCAAAGATGCTCATTATGCACTTCGATTTACATTGAAACAACTGGAATTAGTTATAAAAAAACTATAAATTACTTGTCAGTAGAATATGCAGTCTATTATGAACTAACGAAAACTAATTCCAGGCTTGGCCTCTTAACAGATACTGGCCAAGCCTAAAAGCTACAAGTCGTTTTGTACTCTGTTCTTTACATTTTCAGTTGGCATATTGTATTTGTTATTCTTTCATTCATTGCACATGTCTATTAGCTGGCACAATATGATAGGTTGGGTTTGTTAGTTTGTTACAGATTTTCTGTATATATGCTCGACATTCCTTCTGTGTACGTAAGCAATTTTACAAAATGGAAAATCAAGATTTCCTCCATTGATACGTTCTCTGGTTCTTTTGCTCCACTGTTGTTTTCGTTTTCTTTACATGGTATCAGAGCAAGGTAGAGAGCATCTTCAATGGCAACCTCTGATACCGATTCTTCGGATTCTCAATCTGACCTAGAATCAAAACCCCCATCTCCATACCTTAATCTCCTTGATCCAGCGAACCTATACCGGCTTGACCATGGCGACAGCCCAGCCCTAACCCTCGTTGTTGATCTCCTCACCACAAACAACTACGCCACGTGGTCACGCTAAATGCGATGCGCACTTCGCGCGAAAGACAAACTCGGTTTCATCACCGGATTCATCACCAAACCTTTCAAATCCACCGATCCGTTGCTTGAGCTTTGGGAGCGCTGTAACGACATGGTCTTTTCTTGGCTTCAAAACTCCATCAGTCTCTCTCTCCAATCCAGTGTTCTCTTTGTTGATGATGCTCGGGAAATCTGGTTGGACCTTCAGGAACGGTTCTCGCACCAAAATGGCCCTCGTATATACCAACTTAAGAAGGCTTTGCCTACTCTGTCTCAAGAGCACGATCCGGTAAGCATTTATTATGGCAAATTAAAGGCTAACTAGGATGAACTGTCTATCTATGATCCTATACCTTCTTGTAACTGTGGTACTATGAAAACCTTACTGGATCGATATCAACGAGATTGTGTGCTGCAATTTTTGATGGGTCTCAATGACTCTTATTCTCCCATTAGAGACCACATTATGATTTTAAATCCCATCCCCCCTGTCTCCAAAGTATTTTCCCTCGTCCAATAGCAAGAAAGACACCATCAAATAACCTCTCACACTCCATCACCCAAGACTATAGCCATCGCCATGGCAATCCAGAAACCCTACACCTCTTCCAAACCCGCACCTAAAACAAACCACCCTCCAAAGAAAAACTGTCCCTATTGTCGCCGCTGTAAAATCACTAGTCATACTTTCGAGACCTACTTCAAAGCTGGCAATGCTGAGCCTCCTCTTTGCTCACATTGCAACATGACTGGTCATACCATTGAGAAATGCTACAAACTCAATGGATACCCACCTGGCCACAAATACCATACCAAGCCGCAACAGCAATCTGGTTTTCTTGCAAATCAGACATCTCTTTCATTTGCCTCTGATTCTGAAGACAACAATGATGCCAAAATTGGTTTAACCAAGCAACAATATTAGCAACTAATGGCATTGCTCAGACCTCAGGATTCTCCAATTGCGGCTTCAGTTGTTTAATACAGCAACCCACCTCAACCCTCTTCCAAAATGTCTGGTACTTCCAACTCTTTGTCTACTCACACACAATGCTCACCACTTCCATTATCTATTGCTTGGATACTAGACACAGGCACTATAAACCACATGGTCTGCAGCACCACTTTTTTCACTACTATTACATCTACTATTTCTTATTCTGTGAAACTACCTAATGGCCATTCTGCCCCTGTCACACACATGGGAACAATTCACTTAACAAATTCCATCATTCTACATTATGTCCTTTGTGTGCCATCATTTTCTTTCAACCTTATTTCAGTAAACAAACTAACCTCTACCATTAATTGTTGTTTGATTTTCTTTTCCACTCACTGTTTTATTGAGGACCTGCACTCATGGATAACGATTGGGATGGGTGAGCTCAAGTATGGCTTGTACCATTTCATTTGCAAGGAAGTTCTTCCCTCAACTTTGTCTACCTTCCTCTCGGCACACTCATCCATCAACGATACCACATTTTCTTGTTTTACTTATATTACAAACTCTGTTTCACATACTGACCTATGGCATTGTCGCCTAGGTCACTTATCATTTCCTAGATTAAAGTTAATTTCAAATCCTCTTGTACACAAGGGAATTTCTCCTATTAATGAAATGTCTTGCAAAATTTGTCCATTAGCTAAATTTCATCGTTTATCTTTTCCTAACAGTACACATTCTTCATCAAGAATTTTTGAGCTCATTCATTGTGACTTATGGGGTCCTTGCTCCACTATTGCTCATGATGACTCAAAGTACTTCTTGACCATTGTTGATGACTTTTCTAGAACTACCTAGATTTATTTACTTGCTGTCAAATCTGAAACCAGACAATGCATTACAGCTTTTTACAATCTTGTTGAGACACAATTCCAAATGAAAATTAAAATTCTGAGAAGTAATAATGGTGCTGAGTTTAACATGCATGATTTTTTCAATCAAAAAGGCATTATTCATCACCAAAGTTGTGTTGCAACCCCTCAACAAAATGACATTGTTGAGAGGAAGCACCAACACTTACTAAATGTGGCCCGTGCCCTTCTTTTTCAAGCTGGTCTTCCTTTAACTTACTAGAATGAATCCATCCTTATAGCCAAATATATCATTAATAGGCTTCCATCACCCCTTCTCAATAACAAACACCATATGAACTCCTTTTTAATAAAAGACCCGAATATGCTCACATGAGAGTATTTGGTTCCCTTTGCTTTGCTGCCACACTTACTCATAACAGAACAAAATTTAATCCTAGTGGTCGTGCATGTGCATTTCTTGGCTACCCTTTTGAAACTAAGGCTACAAGCTTTTGGATCTCAAAACTAGCACCATTTTCATTTCAAGGGATGTTATTTTTCATGAATTTATTTTTCCTTTTCAAACACCTCCATCTCCTCCTTCCACAACCCCATCTCTCCCCATTTTCTCTCTTCCACTTGCACCTTCTAATTTTTCAAATCCACTCCCTACCAGTCCCATACATCCTTCTTCTTCATCCCTTCACCCTCCTAATGTTTCTGTTGAGTGTCCTAATATATCCTCCCCTTCTCCCACTTTTTCACCATCTAATTCCATCATTTCTCCTCTTGCTGCCCCTCCACTTCGTAGATCTACCCAGAACAGGACAGCTCCTCAATATCTAAAGTATTTTCACTGCAAACAAGTCAGACTTGTCTCACCTTAGCAATCGACTTCCCCTGCAGTTCCTCAATTAAATCATAAAAATTTCTCTCTCTCTGACTGCTTATCGTACGCTCACTTTAATCCCTCTTTCCAAGCTTTTTCATCTTCCATTTCCATTCAAACCGAGCCCACCTCATATAAACAAGCAATTAAAGATCCTGAGTGGTGCAAAGCTATGGATGCTGAAATTGAAGCTTTAGAAAACAACCATACTTGGACCATCACTGATTTGCCTAAATGGAAAGTAGCAATTGATTGTAAGTATGTCTATTGCATTAAACTTAAGTCTGATGGTTCTGTTGAAAGCCTTAAGGCTAGACTTGTAGCTAAAGGTTGCACCCAACAGGAAGGTATCGATTATACTAACACTTTTTCACCTGTTGCCAAACTTGTCATCGTTAGATGCCTACTTAGTGTGGCTGCCATCAAAGGATGGTATTTACGTCAATTTGATGTAAATAATGCATTTCTTAATGGTGATTTACATGAAGAACCCCCCAAGTTACACCAAGGGTAAACCAAACCAAGTTTGCAGATTGCTTAAAAGCCTTTATGGTCTAAAGCAAGCTTCAAGACAATGGAACTCTAAACTCACCTCTTCCCTCATTGCTTTTGGCTTCATCCAATCAAAGTCTGATTATAGCTTATTCACCAAGCATGAAGGGAACAATTTTACTGCTTTGCTCATTTATGTTGATGATTTTTTGGTTACTAGCAATTCCAATGACTCCATTGCCTCTCTAAGAGATTTTTTGAATAGCAAATTCAAGATTAAAGATCTTGGTTGTTTTCGTTATTTCCTGGGTTTGGAAATTTCTAGATCTTCCAAAGGTATTCTTATATGTCAAAGGAAATATGCCATAGACATTTTGGCAGATTCAGGTATGCTTGGATGCAAACCCCTTAAACTTCCTATGGATCAACACTTCAAAATCAGCAAATCTAAAGGGACTGCAATTTCAGATCCAAGTATTTTTCAAAGGTTAATTGGCAGGTTATTATACCTCACAATAACCCGCCCAGATATTTGCTTTGTTGTCCAGTTATTAAGCCAGTTCATGGATTAGCCTTCTTTTTCTCACTTGGCAGCATCATACCGCATCTTAAGGTTTATTAAACATGCACCAGCTCAAGGCCTTTTGTTGTCATCCTCATCTCATTTTCAACTTACAACTTTTTGTGATTCGGATTGGGCTTCTTGCCCGGATTCCCGTCGGTCTACAACCGGATATTGTATTTTCTTGGGTCAATCGCTTATTTCTTGGAAGTCTAAGAAGCAAAAGGCTGTCTCTAGATCATCCGCTGAAGTCGAGTATCACTCTATGGCTACTACTTGTTCAGAACTTACTTGGCTTCGATATCTTCTTCATGATATTGGTATTTCTCATCCACAAGCCGCCATTCTCCACTGTGACAACCAGGCAGCCCTTCATATAGCCGCCAATCCGATTTTCCATGAGCGAACCAAGCATATAGAGCTTGATTGTCACTTGACTCACGACAAAATTCAAGAAGGAAGTCTCACAACAGCTCATGTTCCCTCTCAAGCACAACTGGCTGATATATTCACAAAAGCTCTACCATCCTACTTTCTTCAAGCACACTTGTCCAAGATGGGAATAGTAAATTTCTATTCTCCATCTTGCGCAGGGGGGGGGGGGTGTTAACGGATACAGGCCAAGCCTAAAAGATACAAGTCATTTTGTACTCTGTTCTTTACATTTTCAATTTTCATATTGTATTTGTTATTCTTTCATTCATTGCACATGTCTATTAGCTGGCACAATATGATAAGTTGGGTTTGTTAGTTTATTACAGATTTTATGTATATATACTCGACATTCCTTCCGTGTACGTAAGCAATTTTACAAAATGGAATATCAAGATTTCCTCCATTGATACACTCTCTGATTCTTTTGCTCCACTGTTGTTTTCCTTTTCTTTACACATTACGCGCTACGATTTACATTGAAACAACTAGAATTAGTTATAAAAAGACTATAATTACTTGTCAGTAAAATATGCAGTCTATTATGAACTAACAAAAACTAATTCCCCTTAAGTGAGATTAGATCTGACAAATAAAAAACAACTATATTTCAAACTGATGGAAGAAATTATACACATTTTCCAAAAACCTTGGAATGGTCAGAAATAGAGTTTCCTTCAACATGGAAATAAGCCTTAAAAATAGTCAAAGACTAGAAGTTCCACTAACATCTAAATTAATAATTGCAATTCTAATGATGATATAAGACCATTTAAAATGTTTCAACCACTGAAAACAAAAGAATCTTTATAAGCACAAATTGACAATCCAACGACAGATGTAGAAATGCTACAATACGCTATAGAGAAACTTCAAAGTTGGAAAATTGACGAAAAATATTTTAGGCAACCTTTACTTCGGAACCTCAATCTACTAATGAACCTGGGGATACAATAAATGTAGACCAATGAGAAAGTGTGCCTATAGGAAGTAGACCAACACAAAATCAATAAATACTTTTTATTATTAATCAAACAATTAATGAAGTAGGAATAGATATAAAAACTAGACCTATGTCTACTGAAAGGTCTGGAGAGAGAAACTATACTAAATTCGCCGCAAAAAATATGTGACAAAGAATATATACCCAAGAGGGTCATTACTTGAATCTAGATTATATCACAGACAGCGAATAAGTCATTAAAGAATGGGTAACGTAAATTTAGCAACATGCACATTAAGAAGAATGTGGAACAATGAAGAGACACATGACTACATAGAGTTAACATTTCAAGGACAAGTGAAAGACTGGTGGACAGTGGCTAAGTAAACAAACAATTATGCTCACTTTAGAAACTAGATAAGATTATCTAGAAATGCAAGAGATTATGCAATAGTCTTGTACACAGAATTTTGTGGAGGTATTCAAGAACATGGAGCTAAGTTAGTAGCCCAAGCAAAATAAAGTCTCACAAATCTAACAATTTGCAACATAAGCAAATTTGAAGAATTTACATGTGAATTCTCTAAGTACTTCTATAAGATTGAAGAACTTACAAACCCAATATATAGAGATATGCACCTTTCAAAGTTACGTCCACCATCAAATATAGAGATAAAATCAAAACTCGAGAATAATAAGTTAACTGATGGAACTCTGGGAGATAGTATAATTACCGATCTGCAACAACAATTCAAATGCCAAGCTATCCGAAAGCTAGCAGATCAAAGCCATCCGATTCAAGCCTCAACTCATAGAGTTCTAGTTGAACTCAACCACTATATTCACTTATATAAATTCATCTTGTAACCACACAAGTAATATAGAGTTGTAATCAATTATTTCCCCATTCTTTATAAGAAGAAACTGGGAGTATTATAGTCCAGTGTGCATTCTATTCCATAACTCAGCATACATTATCTATTCAACGCCCTTACAAATAATCAGATAAAAAACTCACCGAGAATTAGCTAGATCTTAGAAAATGTTGAAGAAAGTATCAAGAAGTTTGTAGAATAAGACATTGGAGATGCCAAAAGTAAAGACCCATTTGATTGCATTTGAAATGGATGCTAATTATTGAGCTGATACTCAGGTATGTCAGCAAGTAGGTTTGGTTCATTAACTAACTGAATGGATATGAGCAAAAATGGAATGAAAAGCTTGATTAAACATTTGCATGTAGGTTTGGTTCATTAACTGACGGAATGAATATGAGCAAGAATGGAATGAAAAGATTGATTAAACATATGTTATTTTGCTATTTCATTGAGTTTTTATCCTTTTTCCATATGTCATTTTTCATTGGTTCTTTGATATTTATTGGTACTTTCCACACAGTGATGTTATTGAGTATCCTTATTATTTCTTCAAATTCTTGCTCCTTTATTTAAAAAGGAAAAACAAGAAAATAAATGTGTGTGTACGTATTCATATCTGGTCGTCCTGCCTGCTCTTTCTTTTGTCGTACAAAGGAGACAAAGATAGAGATGAAATGGAGATTAGAGAGAGACGAACCAAAAATGAGAATTGAGCTTTGTATCAACTTTCAAATTTTTAATGCTTTTTTTTATCTAGTAGATTTGTTTTGGAGAGAGTGTATTTTATTTTCACCATGATCACATAGAACAAGTGATTATTTTTCATTTGGATGGTTGATACGAGCATCCACAAATCTAGAGTTGAAGCAAAGGTTTTCATTGTTCAATTTGATGAGCCCGAATTTGACTAGGTCAAACCCAATTTAATTAAACCAAGAAAGCCCAATGAAGAATTCAATCAGAGTTGGGTCGACCTATTAGGAGAAAATCCAAAAAGACATGAAGATGCCAGCGTCAAGGATCCCCAAAGGGGGCGCCGCCCAAGGGTACCCCAAGGGGGCGCCGCCCATATGGTCTCCAAGTGGGCGTCGCCCATGGCCTGCCTTCCTGTTCCTCTCCTCCCTTCTTCACTTCAATGCAAATCCAAGTCCAGCCCACTCTAAGTCCAAGCTCAAGATCAGGATTATCGCAGCTCAGGATCATCCTTCGACGGAATAAGGACACGAGCGAGAGAATATCGAGATACAGAGATTCAATCCTACTAAAATTGTACTTACCAAAATGATAGAAACCCCCTTCCTCACATCACCGCCTCACCGTCTTAGTAAACCTATATAATGTAAGCCCTCTCCACATAGAGGGCATGACTTTGAGACTTCTACAAGATCCCTATACACACCACACCTCCCTACACACATTGCTTATCTCTCCTCACCATTGTAATACTTTCGGAGCATACTCTTCCGGAGATTTTATTCATCAATAAAACATATCAGGCCACCACTGCCGTTCCCGAGAGTGGATTAGATCACCCGTACCAAACCACTATAAATCTGTGTATTGATTCCCTTATTTACTATTTTGTCATTGATTGTCTATTTACTACTCATTAATTGTGTCTCTTGATATACTCGACTGTTGATTTTACGCAAAATCGATTTGTACATCATCACAATCTTCTCTCAAAATTTTTGTTAGTTGTATTCAACTGTTGGTCAATAGTTCCTATCGAGTTTTTGTTTCGTTGACGAACAAGGGAGGTTCGATGAGTAGTAATTGGTAGGATGGTTCCTCTTAAGAAACCCTTGTGGTTTATTTCGTACACATCGTTTGCTTGTGGATTGGAAAACAACAACACTTCTTCAACATGGTACCCATTTTTCAACTTAAGGGGCCTTCATATTATATTTTTCATTATTTTTCTTACATTAGATTTTTTTTTTCAACATTAGCATATTGATCTGTAATGCATTAACTTAGTTATGGTAACTTTGATTAAATAACAATCCATTCTTATTTAACTGTAAAATTTTATTCATATGTTGGTACAATTTACTCACAAATCGTCGAGATTGTATTGCGAGATATCATAAACCTTGGATCATTTCAACATCTGAACATTATTTGATTCAAGAATGTAAGTACCCCTTTCCCCTGCTTTTCATGAGTGCCACAACTGTTAGGAATTCTTTTAAAGTTAACAAGGAAAGGTCAAAATTCAATATTTTTAATATAACAAAATATTTGGATGATTTTTATATACTAATATGTCTTATGTAATACAGTTTAGTTTAAGCAGCAGGTGCCTTCAAGGATGAAGAGGAAGAAAGACAACTCCTGTCTCATAAAGAACTAATTATAGATCTCAAACTCTAATCAGAGTGCTTATAGTGAAAGCGGAGTACTAAAATTTTTCTATACTTGGTAAAGATTGCAATGTACAATTATCTTCTGAGCAGAACTTAAGCTATTACAAATTGTCTTGGGAATGATTTTTAATTATGTGTCTTACTACTCTGTCTTCCTTATTTTTTTTGGTAGTTTTTTTTTTACTTCAAATTTAATCTGATTTTTCATGATTTTTACCTTTGGAATATTGTATTATTATTATTCAAATCAGGGATCGGAATCATTTGTCCGAATGATTGTAATAGTTGGTCTAACAACAACATTTGCATGTGCTTTTGGAACATTTTATGGCAGACCTTTTTTTCACATTCTTCTTCTCAATGCCCTAGTTTTTTGTGATACTTAGTCTTATATTTTATTAACCCTTGGAATCAATTTATTTTTGAATTGTTATTCCTTTTCCATTTTTTGTGGGATTTTTTAAAAATCTTGCAATTTAAGGTTGTTTTAACCACTCATTTTTTTCCATAAGGCTTAATCATTCATTTTTCTGTGGGTTTTTTATGTGTAGCAGGTACCCATTTCTGAAAAGAGAACGAAGGTCATGGATTTTCTTGCTTGGTTTTGCTAGTTATTTTCGTTTCCCAAATTTTAAGAGATGGTTATTCACCAAAGATAAAAATGACCATTCTCTATAGACATAATTATAGTGACGATTATTCGTTTATGCTAATGCCTATTAAGGGTTTAATCAAAACTCTTTATAAAGAATTAACTTATAACGTAACTTTTGTTATATCATTTAGTCAGGGCAGCGAAGCCCGTTGTTAAATACATACAAGTTGTTATAGTTCTCTTTCATTGAAATGGTGTACACATACTAATGATTGCCCTATTTTTCTACGCAATCCATCAATTTTCACTCATTAATGCCACCGTATATACCTTTGACATATGTTGCTCAACAAAGGACCTTTCGCAGAACCAACGTGAATAGTTGAGGCAATCTTTGTTGAAGTGGCGCAGCCCACACATTTGACCCGTTCTTTATCTTGAATAAGATAACTGGACTTGACTATACTATCCATAATAAAATATTGGGGGAATTAGTTAGATTTCTTGAAGTTTGTTATTAAATCAGTCAGATTTTTTAAAATTTAAAATATTATGTACAGATTTCTTGAGGCTTGTACCTGATTTACACTTTGATCTCTATGGTCAATATCTATTAGTATATTTATTAATAAATTACATCTAGACCCTTTAAAATTTATAGACGTATAATACTTAAATCCCTCAAATTTAAAATGTTATACTTAAATAAAAAATACTTCGAATCAAATATAGAATACCAAATATTTTAAATTTTACAATCAAAATTCATGTTTTATTATGACATTTATTGAAATAAAATTAAAATTAAAATTAAAATTTTTTCTTAAAAAAATTTAATTAGTTTATAATTATACTATCTATTGAAATTTAATTTGGCCGTTTAAATAATCAAATAAAACTACTAAATTATCCCAATTAAAGTTAGAAAATATTGTATCCATTACAATTTGACTCTTTATTTATTTTTTAGTCTTATTCCAATAGATAATATAATTGTACTAGTTATTGCCTGTATCTGAAGGCACAGAGAAATAAAAAATGATAAATAATAAATATTTGTATTCATATCCAAAATTAAATCACAAATATAAAGAAGAAGTGAATAAATTTAAACATCGGTTTGTAGTAGGGGGTGAGAAGTGGGGTGCGGTAGTGGTGGTAAGAGACGGTGATAATTGTAGTGGATGGCAATCGTGGTGGCAATGACCGTGGTAGCAACGAGGGCGGTGATGGTGATGGTGGTGGTGGTGGTGGTGATAGCGACGGCGATGATGGTGGTGGTTGTGGTGGTGGTGGCAACGATGGTGGTGACGACGGTTGTGGTGGCGGCAGTGGTGGCAGCAGTAATGGGGGTGGGGGTGGTGATGACGGTGGGGGAATTGGTGGTTGCGGTGGTGGCGGCGGCTGTAGTGGTGGCGAAAGCGGTGGTGGTAGAGTGGTTTCAAATACTAATTTTTTTTAAAAAAAATAATATTTATAAAAAATAATTTTTAGAAATACTTTTAAAAAAATCACTCCAAACACATCCTCAGAGATATATTTTTCCTATTAAATTTAGGGTGTTAATATTAGCCGTTAGATTAACTTTAAAGTAAAATTTAAAACGATCTCAACCGCGAATAGTAAAAGTCATTTTGTTTATCTTTTGAAATTTGAATTGTAAACTACTTTATTATATAGATATTAATTATAATTTTGTAATGAAAAAATATACTTTATTTTAATTTTATTTCATTAATGACATAATATAACACGATTTTTGGTTATAAAATTTATATTCTATTATGAATGACTCAAATTTCTTATTTGATTTTTTAGTTTTATTTCAATAGATAGTATAATTGTGTACTAATTATAATTTTTTAAGAAAAAATTAGATTTTTATTTTTGATTTTATTTTAATAAATAATACAATCGAACATGAATTTTTGTTATAAAATTTAAAATATTTGATATTTTATTTTTTATTATAGTATTTTTAGTTTAAATATAACATTTTAAACTTAAGAGCTCTAAGTATTATATACTTACAAACTTTATGGGGGTTTGAGTGTAATTTACTAACAAAAATATTAACGTACATTAACGACAGAGATCTAAGTGTTACGCAAGTACAAACTTTAGGAGGTCTATATGTAATATTTCAAATGTTATAGGAACTAAGTGATTAAGTTACAAATTTCTAGAGGTCTTGATGTAATTCTCCCTAAAATATTTGATATCACACTTTCAAAATTTATTATTTTAATAAATATTTTTATAATTTTTATGAATTATTTTATAATTAAAAATATTTATCACTTTTATAATTGTTTTTATCTTTATTGTATGTATTTTTATTATTATTGCGATAACTATTCTTGTCGCTTTTCTTTGGTACCAAAATTGTTACCACTTTTGTAGATTTTTGACTACTATTGTAGTCATTATTTTTATCATTATTTTTGGTACTATAACAATGATAAAAATATTTATAACAATAATAAAAATATTTTAAAATAAGGTTAATCTCATTTTGCACCTTAAAAGATCGTTCGAATCTCAATTTACACCATCAAAGATTAAAAATCTCAATTTGTACCCTCAAAAATAGAAAATTGTATCAATGTACACCCCCAAAGATCAAAAATCTTAATTTGCACCCTCAAAGATAGAAATTTGTATCAATGTACACCCCCAAAGATCAAAAATCTCAATTTGCACCCTCAAAGATAGAAATTTGTATTAATGTGCACCTAAAACTAAATTGATAAATTATACCTAGATCCCCTCATGTTTGTCACTTAATCATTTGAACCCCTTCACATTTAGAATATTACCCCTATATCTCATGAGGTTTGTACATGTGTAAACATAACCACTTTTCGTTGATATCTATTAATATAATCGTTAAAAAATATGATTTTATCCTAATAAAAAATTATAATTTCATATTACCCTTTATTTTGTGGATTCGATATACTCTAAAGTTCAAAATCAAGCTTACCATTTGAATGTCTAATAGAATGTAGATATTTATAAAATGGAAAATATGAAAAACATTATATAAATATCTACATTTTATTAGACATTCAAATGGTAAACTTGATTTTGAACTTTAAAGTATATTGGACCCATAAAATAAGGGTAATATGAAATTATAATTTTTTATTAGGATAAAATTATATTTTTTAACGGTTATATTAACAGATATCAATGAAAGTGGGTTACATGTTGTATTTTCAAATAGTCATTAGATGTAGGAGTAATATTCTAAATGTAAAGAGGTTCAAATGATTAAGTGACAAACATGAGAGGATCTAGGTATAATTTATCAATTTAGTTTTAGGTGCATAATGATACAAATTTCTATATTTGAGAGTGCAAATTGAGATTTTTTATCTTTGGGGGTGCACATTGATATAAATTTCTATCTTTGAGGGTGTAAATTGAGATTTTTGATCTTTGGGGGTGCACATTCATATAAATTTCTATCTTTGAGGGTGCAAATTGAGATTTTTACTTTTTGAGGGTGTAAATTGAGATTCGAACTATCTTTCGGGGTATAAAATGAGATTAACCCTTTAAAATATAACAAATGTTGATACGGTACTAATAAAAATTATTTGGGTATCGTAGACAACTCCAAGATACAGATGGCAAACTACTAGAATGGTTGAGAGGGTCCCTGTCTTTGAATGTTGTCAAAAAACTAAGTAGTTTGTAGAATGGTAATAAGAAGTCATATTAGACGTGTGATATCACTAAAAAATTGTATAAATGGTATTTTATTATAGAATTTTGATATCATAGGAATTTTTTTTTTTATAGTTAAAAAAGGGATTGGACAAAGAGAGCATAACCACCTCATAGGCTCTTATTAGTGGGATTATGAGGTTCATAACCGTTCATATTATTCCTTTCGAGAACGAACCTAATTAAAATAACACAGTGATCAACTATCAAACTCTAATGTAGACTTTAAAACTCGATCCTTCAACTTGAAATTCGGCAGTTGCTCCACTAGACCCCACTCGGTGGTGTTACTTGCGAGGGGATGACACATACCCGGACTTTCTGGTCATATCTGATTGCACATTATTGGAACTACATGAGGTGATCCAAAAATTCGCCCTTTTAGGACCCATCGATGTTGACTCTCATCTCTCTCTCTCTCTCTCTCGCCATTCAGTTCCATTGGCTGCCAGTTATCGCCCAAACACCTTGCATTGAACTATTTTTAATCTAAAAAATTCTTTCTTTTCTGATTCTAATGTGAAAGAGTGATAAAAAAACAATGGACTAAATTGTATTGACGTCCTTGTGGTTGCAAAGTCAAAGGGTATCAATTTTATCAACAGCCACCTGCCAAATCTTTATGATGTGACCAGAAACTAGTTTTCACTTACACCATCTCCTTACAGCAGTTCGAGAAAGTGCCTTTCTAACTATATAGTCAAAAGCTTATATATGATCCAATCTGAATACAGGCTACTCAATTACCATATTAAGAAACAACCATGATCACAATCATTGAAGTCCTAGTGTTTCTGCTTTTCACTTTCCCTTCTTGTTTAGCTCAAGAAACAAATGTCAGCGACTACAAAGCTTTACTTGCATTCAAATCCAACCTTATATTAGAATCCATAAACATTTTGTCCAGCAACTGGAGCTCAAACACTCATTTCTGCAACTGGCTTGGAGTCTCATGCTCAAATTCACCAGACAAAAGAGTGGTAGCTTTGCAGCTCCGGGGTTTGGCTCTCCGAGGTATTATTTCCCCGGAAATCGCCAATTTGACTCGACTTCTTGTGCTAGACCTCAGTAGCAATGATTTGGGTGGCACTGTACCAAGTGAATTAGGCCTCTTGCTTCAATTGAGACTTCTCAATTTAACTGGAAACTTCCTTCAAGGCAGCATTCCTGCAAATATTAGCCACTGTCAGAAGCTTGAAGAACTATGCATATCAAACAACATGATCACGGGAAGCATACCGGAAGAGCTAGGCCTCCTGAGCAATCTCAAAGCATTGCGGCTCAACGACATGAATCTCACAGGCAATGTTCCTGCTTCACTGGGAAACTTGTCGAATTTACAGTACTTTTATCTGCATGAAAACACCTTACTGGGTGACATACCTGCAGAGATTGGCAAACTCAGTCATCTCACGCTCCTTTCCTTTCGTGGTAACAACTTTACTGGCTCACTACCCCCATTAATCTTTAATATCTCAGCTTTACAGATAATAGACTTCTCCATAAATGGGCTCTCTGGACAACTACCTGAGAATTTGGGTCATTGGCTTCCTAATCTTGAAAGTCTCTTTGTGGACAGCAACCGGATCACAGGTAGAATCCCAGTTTCTCTGTCTAATGCATCAAAGCTCAATAACCTGTTTTTGACTGAGAACAATTTTCGCGGAAATATACCGAGCGAGTTGGGTAGGCTGCTTCAATTGGAGTGGTTGGAGTTGGAATACAATCAACTTTCCAATAACACACCATCTAGCATCTTCAATATTTCTTCATTACAAATTCTTGAAGCCAGGCACAACTACCTGAGTGGGCAACTCCCTGATGATCTGGGTTTGTGGCTTCCCAATCTTCAAGAGATTTATCTTTCTCATAACCTATTTAGTGGAGAGATAGCTCCTTCCATATGTAACGCCTCAAAACTTGTTTATCTAGAGATGTCGAACAACAGTTTCAGCGGTCCCATTCCAATGATGCTTGGAAAGCTGGTTAACCTAGAGCATCTGAACCTCCAGAATAATTTACTAACAAGTGAACCCCAATCTACACATCTAGACTTCCTAAATTCCTTGGTGAACTCTAGGAATCTAGAATATCTCATCCTTGGCTCCAACCCTTTGAATGGGATTCTACCAGATTCAATAGGGAACCTCTCTAGCAATCTCAGGGTCATTGCTGCAGAATCATGTCAGATTAAGGGCAGCATTCCACGAGGATTGGGAAACTTGAGCAGCTTGTCATTTTTGGGGTTAGCCAATAATGATTTAGAAGGTAACATACCCCCATCTTTTGTTGGCCTGCTAAACTTGGAAAGGCTGTACCTCACTGGAAACAATTTGAAAGGTCCTATTTCAGCTGAACTGTGTAGCATAAAAAGTCTAGGAATACTACACTTGGGAGAAAACATGCTATCAGGATCCATACCCATATTTATCAAAAATCTCACGGAGCTGGTAGAATTCTCTCTTGCTGCTAACAGTTTCAATTCCAACATACCTTTGAGTTTCTGGAGACTAGTAAAGTTAGAAAGTCTAAACTTGTCTCGAACTTCACTACATGGCTTCATCCCTCCTGAAATGGGGAACTTAAAAGCAGTCAGGATCATGGACCTCTCTTCTAGTAACTTCTCTGGTGACATTCCAAATTCTCTTGGATCCCTCCAGAACCTAGTTTCACTTGATATGTCCAGGAATTCATTCCAGGGTCCTATCCCGGACTCTGTTAGAAATCTTATTGTTCTGGAATCCTTGGATCTGTCTTCCAATGTTCTCTCTGGTATGATTCCCAAGGCCCTTGAGTCAATGCAAGATCTCAAGTACCTGAATCTTTCTTTCAACAGGCTACATGGAGAAATCCCCCAAAAAGGGGTGTTCTTAAATCTCAGCTACCAGTCATTAATGGGAAATCCTCAAATTTGTGGAGCACCAAGACTGGGACTTCCTTCATGCCCAACTCAAACCTCCAACCGAAGAAGAAGAACATCTCATGTTCTTAAGATAACCATCCCCATTATTGCAACATTTCTGCTTGTGGTCATATGTTGTCTTACATGGATCAGCTTCTACAAAAAGAAAGTGGAAGGCAACACAGCAGTGGATTCTTCCCCCAGAATGGGACATCAGATCATCACCTATCATGAGCTTGTACGTGCAACTGCACATTTTAGTGAAGCCAACTTAATAGGAAGTGGGAGTTCTAGTATGGTTTACAAAGGCACGCTCGCTGATGGTACAGTTGCTGCAATCAAGGTTCTTAACATGCAGTCGGAAGGGGCACTTAAAAATTTCAATGCAGAATGTGAAATTATGTGCAATGCACGGCACCGGAATCTAGTTAAAATAATCTCCACTTGCTCCAATATGGATTTCAAAGCTATGGTACTAGAGTTCATGCCAAATGGAACTCTGGACAAGTGGTTGCACTCCCACAACAACCACTTGAACCTAATCCAAAGAATTGATATAGTGACAGATGTAGCACTTGCAATGGAGTATCTACACCATGAATGCACTGTGCCAATTGTTCATTGTGATCTAAAGCCAAGCAACGTGCTTCTAGATGAGGAGATGACTGCTCATGTGGCAGACTATGGGATTTCCAAGGTGTTGGCGCAAGATCAAGCAATGACACAAACCAGGACTCTAGGAACTATCGGGTACATTGCTCCAGGTATGACTGAAAGAGTTTTGATTTATCAAATTAAACTTGTTTGGCTTGTTTATTTCAAATAAAAATAGGCTGGCCTAGTTCGCGAGGTTTTCATGTAAACTGGATCATTCAACCGAAATTGCCTCATGACAAAAACTAATCCTGAAGTCATCTCTATTAAGCTACCAATATGTTCATTAATTACATTTCTATTGTTTTAAGGAGAAGTTTTACTCGAGCAAGGGCAGATAAACATGTGCTCCCCCCACCCACCACACCTGCCTCCAAAAAAATTAAAAGATAAGAGTGTGGAAGACTAAGCCTGACCTCTAAAACTATTGCTACAAAAATAATTAAAACTACACGAAGAGTAATTGGTTAGTATGCATTAGCCTTTGAATTTTTCTTGCTACTCATAATTTGTCTCATCTTGCAAAACTACTGATAAAGCTACATTTTTCTTACATTTATCAAGTGAAACGTTCATGATCTTCAAGTAAATTTGCATAGAAATGTTTCTCAAATAAAAGGCAGAAAACACAAACCAACCTTGATCATTAACATAATGCAATGCAAAGTACAATATTTAACGTTGACTCGTGACACATGCAGATACCACCCGCCACATTGAGAAGCAATAACAGGTAGTTTTTAAAGTCATGTGCCCATTGGCCTATATACTCATCCTCGTTTAGAAGAAATGTCCGACTGTCTGAGACATGAATTTCATCTTGTAGTTTGAGATCATTATTCCTCGACTTTCCTTCAAACACTTGATAGTGTCTTTTACCTTGAATAAATTCTGACTTGAAAGCTTGGTTGCAACAGAATATGGGTTAGATGGGCATGTATCGACAAGGGCAGATGTTTATAGCTTTGGGATTTTGTTGCTCGAGACATTTACCAGAAAGAAGCCTACAGATGATATGTTTAGAGGAGACTTAAGCTTGCATCAATGGGTAAATAGATTCTTTCCTGATTCCGTAAAGGTAGTGTTGGACTCAAGCCTTTCGAGTGATATGGACTTCAAAAAAGAAAGCAGCAGTGCAATGCTTGAGCAGTCATTGGTGTCAATTATTCATGTGGCTTTGCAATGCTTGAAAGAATCACCTGAGGAAAGGATTAACATGAGAGATGTAGGGGTACAGCTAAAGAAGATCAGAACAGAGTCACATCAATATGCACGGCAAGGTAATCCGAAATTTTCAAATCCACATACAAAAGGCCTGTGATGCTGGCATGGGTGGCTTTAGTTGAAAGTTGAGTAGGAGAGACTGATGGAAGATGGTAATTTTGGATACCTCCTCACCATAACCTTGCCCAATCAAGTTTGGGTTGGTCGAAGTTTCATCAAATGTTTATTATTACAGGCCAAAAATGTAGCCTGTATACTAGGTGTAAGATAGTAATCTAAGTTCAAATATTTATTTCTTGGGGTGCAATTCCTGGAAGAAGTTAGATCCCAGTAGTTTTCAAAAATCCATGTAATGTTTTAGACAAAAAAGAAGCTTTTTGAACTTCATGTTTGATGTGTAACCCAACATTTGGGTGAAGCATAAGGATGTATAGGTGAATTTCTTATGGGATTTTCCTCCTCATCTCTACTCTTTTATTTTTGAATCCCCAATATCAATTTTTAATTTTTGATCATGATTAGCCATTCATAACTTTACTCTTTTCACTCAAACTATAATTCTGCAATTCTAACCCTTTCAGAAACCTTCTGGCCCCTAACTCGTGGTTAGTTTCGAATTGAAAATTTCCAGCAATTTATCTCTCAGCCATTGCAGACCTCCTGCCTTTCGAACCAGGTAACCTTTCTTTTTATGTCGTGCAGCATGAGTCAGAAGTAGGGTTGTGGTGCTAGATACACCGCCACGGATGCTGGTGGATCCCGGTTGCTGTTGGACGATCTGATGATGGACTTGGTCTAGCTACCTCTGTGACTTCTTCTACTGGTGCAACTTCCCCTGCCATTTGTGGTGCTAGTGAAAGGACTGGCTGGTGCAGCAAAACCTGATGAAACCTCCTTATTTTAGCAGCAGAAATTGCCTTCTTCTTTGCTGATACAGCGGAAACCTTCAAATCAGAAAAAAAAAAACTTCCTCTTTAGCTTTAGAGCGAGCAGAGCAGCAGAGTGAAGTGGGTTGTGTAATCATTGAAATTTTGACTTTTTTTTGTTATTAATATACTAATAATTGCACGTGAATCATTTTAATTATGAAAATAATATATATTCAAATTATGTACCATTTTGGCCAAAAGCCATCATATTTATAGTACATCTAAAAAATCATCTTTTTCCTTAAGACTTTAGTTATAATGTTCATTTATCAAAGATCCACCTTTGTTTAATTTTACCCAGATCAACACTTTCTTTGGTGAAATTTTGGTCTTATGATGCAGTTATTAGGCTTCTAAAGAAAGCAAAAACCAAGATTTATAAGATGTATATATATAGTACATATAAACTTATACTGCACATGATGAAAATAGTATATTGGTCTTATATAGTACATCAAAATCTCATCAATCCACCCCAATTTGTTTCTTGGCTCTTCATCATCAAAAGAGAGTCACCAAAGCTCATCCCATAAATAGATCTTTTTCTTTGAGTGGATGCATTATCATCCTTGACAACATCATCATATTCATCGGTTCAGTCATCAATTGCAAACATCGCTCTTCTGAACATCTTGCTGATATCGTGGAGCAATTTATAAATTTAGTACAATTGTCGATATTTGAATAAGAATTTCTGAAAATCCGTTTGTTTGTGATAAAAACAAAAATCTTAATCATGCATGATAAAATTCTATAATTAGTGGTTTCTCTCGCCTTACCAACTCCTCTTATTGCTTTTGGGTAAATACAAAGTCCAATCATTAAGTAAAGCTTTTATACATTTTATGGGTTTTAATTAATAGTAAAATTTAAGGAAAACAACAATATTACTAGTCTCAACAATTATAAATTCTTGCATAGTGCAAGTAGTCATTTGTCAAGTTTTCAAAGTTTTTAATTGTATGTTAGCATATATTAATTTTTAGTCGTAGATACAATAAAGTAGAAACGGGCGAGTCATCAAATGAGTGTTGGACACGTATCTAAAATCAAGGAGTGTTTTGGACACTATTTGAAATTGAAATTTTCTCTTTCCAAGACGAAAAAAACATTTGAGAAATATCCGAGAGTAATGAGAACTATCGATGACCGAAATATTTTTTGGCATGACTATGTCATTTTCTTAAGACTATCTGATTGATGTTTAAATTTCCACCCCACATTATTTCTAAATATTCAATTCTCATGTTCGCTATTATGTTTTTATTAGAGCACTCTATTTGGAAAACTAAATAAAAAGTAATAGATACCTAAAGATATTACATGTCAAGTAAATAAAAAATTTTAAAGATGGACTAAATGACTTTGACCTTGCCAATGGTAGAAAAAGTTATCTGGCATAGTCACAAAGAAAAAACAAATTTAATCATTATTTTAACTTATATATCTATTGTAGAGCCCCCAAACGTTATTAAGAAAGATCAGGAGGATGCATATTGGTGATGAAAATGGGAAAAAGAGAAGTCACGCAGAATCCAAAATTTTCCCAAGGCTGTTATTGAGCCCTTATTTCAACTCATATCTCTGTATTAGTCAACCACATGATTTTCACCAATCTGCTTGTAAATCTACACCATCAACAAACAACATCATGAAGACACTGCAAATAGGAAGAAAAAGTTGAAATACTAACAAACAAAAATAAGTCCAAAAACCACACCATTAGAACTGAAGCAACATTCACATTTTGTATAGAGAGGGGCATAATAAGTCTTAGTATTCCATGAGATGAAAAAAGAAATTAGAAGGGCTTGACTTCGAGTAAAAAACAAATGCAAAATGAACCAAAGAACACACGATTTTTTTTACCTCAGAGAATGAGATTAACGAACAAATGCAAAAGAAAATGAACTTTTAGTAGAACGTTAATCCACCAAGGCTTCCAATTTAAAGTGCTGCTAGTGGCTTCTTTGGACTTTCCAATTTCCAGAGAGAGTGAGTAAATGGACTCTCCAACAATTTAAAAGAAGAAACGGAAAAGGCCAAGACTGACTTCAATCCAATACCCAATTATACTATTCATTAAATGTCAAGTGACCTTTAGTTTACATATTCATAACTAATTAACTATGAATTTACTACATTAAAATTTTGACTTTTTAAAATTGTTGAAGGGTATATTTGAAATAAATTTTTTTTCACTTTAGCTATCTTTTATTTGTATAGATAGTATAGATTAAGAACAATGCTATATAAACTTAAAAAATAGACTTGATAATCTCAATCATTGATTTCACTGTGGGTCCCAACATTTATTGAGACTCACTACCTATTCAATGGTTGAGATTATCAAGTCTAATTTTTAAGTCTATTTTTTTAAATTCATCTAGCATTACTCATAGATTAATGAGTTAAGATGACCAAAACTCTTTTTGATCTTAAGCGTAGCAGGCGAGATAATTGAAGCTCACTTGAGATAATAGCATACAAACACATAAATGCAGACACATGATGCTTGTAGATCTGGAATACTAAGAAACACGAAACATCCACAAAACAAACTCACTTATAATCCAATATACCCAGTTGGTTTTAACTCCAAATTCGAAGTGATGGCTTGCCAAGACTCACAACATTGAGTCCATCTCAAAAGCTAGAAAGGATAAAAGGGATGGTGATCACACTACTTCAAACCTGATTGATCGTTGTTTTCATGAACCCAATGCTGCTAATTAAGATTATATTGCTTGGCTGGTGAGTTCTTATGATTTCCTTATGGAAGAGTTTATGGTTTGGAACTTCGTTACATGAACAATATATACACATAGACAGCACAAAAAATAAGGTTGTACATGATATTTCTGACATATATTCTACACCATTAATAATAATGCTGCACATTTAGCATCCATATTAACCCAACATGAGCATAAAAAATACAAAAATTGGAAAAAGAAAACTAAAACACAAAAAAGTCTTAACAAAGGGCAAAAAATAAAGTTGGTTCCAAGCTTTGAACATATATTAACCACGATCACTTCCCACCCACCACCGCCACACCGATGGTGATTTCCCAGCAAGAGAGTTGGTGAAACATCCCTCCTCCCTCAACCATAATGATAAAAACACCCAACCCCACTGCCTCTAAGCGAAATTGAAAAATCAAGAAAACCCACCTGCCCTCTTCCAAACCGCTGCTATAACCCACCCCAAGAAAATCGAGAAATCAATACATCCTTGACCCACCAGCCCCACCACACAGCTGCCTCCAACAAAAACCGAAAAACAATAAATCAAGAACCGAAAGGGAAACATGTGATTGGCGAACACAATCTACGAAATACAAACACATGGAAATATGCATACATAAATTCAATCGGTTGAAGAAGAACACAACTTACCTCGCCAAGATCTGGAAATGCTGAAGAAGAAGACACCTTTGGTTGAGTAGTGAAGTCGGTGAGGGCTTTATATAGGCGAACAACTGTGGCCTTTACTCCAAACAGACACTTGAGGTGAAAATGAGAGCATAATCAAGTCTGCAAAATCAGCCATAGTCACTCCTTTTCGCCCAAGCCAGAGAAGAAGAGAAGAGGAGAGGTGACTTCTCATCTTTCCCCAGGAATTCAGCATCCATAGCAACTCCTTTTTTGCCCAAGCTAGAGAAGAAGAGGTTTCTTTAAAGGGAGGCAGACGGAGAGGCGAAGGTGAAGAGATGAGGAACGGTGGGTTGTTAATGGCCGATTTGTGAGTATGCAAGGGAGAGGGAGTAACTGATGGAATTGATGGTTTCCATATTGGTGCTGGACAATTTGCGAAGAAAGAGAGAGATTAAAGGTTGGGAAAAGTATAGAGAGGGAGAGAGACTGAGAGATGGGTGAGAAGATTGGGCAAATTATTGAGAGAGAATGTAACGGCTAGGAAAAGGAGAGAGGCAGAGGGGCGAGAGACGGGTGAGAGAGAATCATAAAGACGCAAGGGAGAGAGAGAGAGAGAGAGAAATGACTGAAAATGGAGAAGAAGGAGATGGCTGGATTAGGGAAGAAGTGGAGTGGCAATTTTGTTTCTCTGTCATTAAATGCAAAGGAAATGGACGACATAGTTACATTTTTGGAGAGCCAAGATGGAAAAAAATATTTTCACATAGGATAGATAAGAGTAGGTAAGTAAGGAGCTGAGAACTAGCTGTTGTTGTAGGAGATCTGAATTTTTTCTGGTTAAGTTTGAAGTTATCGGACAGTTCAATTTTAGAACCACAAATTGCCTCTACCTATAGAATACTGGTAAACTTATTTTTTTTTTGGTCAGACAAATACTTGTCAACTTGAATAATCACAAATTTACTAGTATACGAGTTTAAGTTACACATAGCAATGCTATGGGGAACAGTCATGAATGTTCGGGAGGAGGAATTTAATAGTTAAAGTATAATCCAAGGGTACCTTTTTGTCTAAACAAGGTTTCTCTCTTCTCTACTACACTGCATCACATACATCTCAAAAAATAGAAAATTATTAGCAGGACGAACAAATATTACAGTTCAATCTTGCATCTTTGCTTCCGTTAAATTGTGATGCCTGAGGAAGCAAGCCAAGTTGACATTTTACGAGGAAAGCAACACAATAAGCTGGGCAATGTCTTACAGGAATCATAATGTCTGCTCCCTATTTAAATTACTTAGCCATGATATGATTACTTGTGCACCTTTTTCCCATGAACAATCCAACATCATGTCATGGGCAACTCCTTCGAGGCAGACAGGTGGCACACCATAAAACTGGCCCGTTTCACTGAGTCCTTTGGCATCCTACAAGAATCAGTTGCTCTATTACTTTAATGTTCATCAATTATCAAAAGCTTTACCATAGAAAAGAAGAGACAGAAAAACAATAATAAATTTTTAAGCATCAGCAGCATAGAATATACGGCCACCACAAAAAATAAAAAAATATAAGTTTCAATCAATGGTAAAGGGCCACACGTAATGGTACCACAGAAAAATCTCCCCCCAAATGATAGGATGGCATATTAAAACTTGAAGTGGAAACAATTACGATCTATGTTAAAATTGAAACATTGTTGAACACAGAATCTACCACTATGAAGTCATCATTTGCACCCAAAACAAGAACTTTAACAGACGACTTGGGCACTGAAGGAACAGGCAGTGATGCATTAAGCTTCCTTAGATCGAATAATGGCATCCTTGAACTTTCTGTCATCAGCTTTTGGTAACTGAAAGAGATAAAAGAAGTTTAAGGCTTGGTTTTCACTAAACAAGCAGTACATGGATAAAAGACATTAGAGAGGTCATTATTCCAATGGATGCATCTTTAATAAACTTACAACTTCAAATCACAGACTTAAGTCATTTAAAATCTCCTACACAATGATGAAGCATAAATGTATCACATCTAATGTTGTTTGGACACGCGGCCTGAGTTTGGCAAGGATACTATTGTAACTGCGACACTATTGCTTCTAGTCCTAACACTACATGTATCCCCCCTTTGTATTTCACTCATTTCATATTTGAAATATTGTTTTCATGCTTGACAACCTGAGCTTTGATAATTCGACTGAGCAATATCCCCTATTAATCCACTTCTGTCCATTGTAACATAAATTTAGGTACATATTATTCACTCTTTGTATTCTGTGTTTTATTTAATTTTCATATTTAGACTTCTTATGTTAATTTAGATCAAAGAAAGAATGATGAAAAGAGAATGAAGAAATATTATGAAGAGAACAACTAATTTGAATTACAGCTTAATGGAAAATACATAAAAGAGGCCCTTACATAATAGGGCAACATAAAAGAAAACAAATGACTACACTACTCCTAAGTCTAAGTATGCTGACTACTCTAATAGACTAACACTACTCTAACAGACAAACACTTATGAAAGAAATATACCTGTGTAATAGCTTACCTCACCTAAACTAAACTCAAAAATGCCCTATTCCAACTATTGGGGGTCTTTTTTTAAACTATAAGCTATCATAGGTTATTTTCCTATCGCATTCAAAGTTAATCTTGGCCGACCTCTACCTCTTGCATCTTTATCAATATGTATCAAATTACTATTTCTTACTGGTGCAATACTGGGTCTTCTATAGACATGTCCAAACAACTCTATTGTTTCATGAATATAGACAGTTTTTATTTTACCACAGCCTGTGTACTTGCTTTGAAACACAAAATAATGCACATATTTTGCTGATGCACGTATATTTCTCCATTATGGGTTGTTTCAAATGACACGACGATTTGAAGTTGTCAAGTGCAAACCGTAGGACCAAGTGGTTCTCCATTGCTGCAGAGAAAAATGTTTCTTTACAAAGAGGCAGAGAAGTCTGGAAAGCTTTGGCTGCCAAACTGCGTGTCACCTGCACAATAGACCAAATTCATTCATATCTGAGTCATGGGAATAAAATTGACTTATGCGTATATTGTAGAATTAAAGCAAAACAACACTGATGCTGCATAAAAAAGGTTGCCATGTTTGATGAAACAAGCATTCAGAAATTTAAATTGGTCTATCACAGGTACTTAAAATGAATAACAACTACTATGAACGAAATGAGAATATAAAATGTACAACTTAAAACACAGGGAGAGTACAACATATGCAGTCAAAAGTTTCTCCGATGTATGAAAAAATACAGACCTTAAAAGCAGCAATAGGTTTGGAGAATATATATCGCCACACTAACCCACTGCATAAAGTACAAGTAAGAACGTGTTAGTCTGACTCAGTTAGATACATGTAATGCAGGAGGTTATATAGCACAGGGTGTCACCTATTACCAGAAGGAGGAACAGAGCAAACGAGCACTGCTCCAGCAAGATCAGGGTGAAAGCTTTCAGTTTCTAGAACCAAGTTCAATTAGCAGAAAACTCAAAAAAAAACAAAAAAAAAGATAGAATAAAACAAAGTTGGTACAAGTGAAAATTACCATTTGAAATCAAGAAAGTGCCTAAGGATGCTTTCATGTAAAGTCAACAAATGTCGCAAAAGCTGCTTAAGATTACATTACAAGTCTGCCTTAGGACAACGGAAGGTAAGCGCTTTGTGGCACAGCCTTTCTAGCTCAAGCATCATGAAACTAATGCCTTGATCTTATCTTACACCTTAGATGTCCGACATATGGCTATTTGGGGTGGCCTGCAAAGGCTCAACCCCAACCCCAACCCCAACTTTCTCTCACCTCCTAATTTGCACATGAAAGAGGGGTAATAATAAGACTTGCAATCAAATTTCTTGTCCTTAACCATTCAATGTAACACCTCGACTGGATATGTTAATAAAATGTATCTAGTTCCATCTGTAAACATAGACACAAGGACTTGTCTATCACTTCATTAAATTTGAAATATGCACACATTGTCTCATAAAATCTCATTCTTACAAATTACATGGCTGTTGCTGCATTTTTGAATTAATTGCCTCTTAAAATTATATGCTTTTAATATAATATTTGATTCCTTGTATGCTCAATCTTGAATTGTGATCCCACACTTCTCTTTTTCATCATATTCTGTTCAAAAGGAGAGGACTTGAGTTTCTACTTGACTGCCAAGGCGCATTATGCCTACATACATGGATGTCCTGCTTGGAAGCGAACCATCTAAAGTACAAGGTTTACCTGATAATTGTTCATTTCTTACACTTGCAATATAATTCTGAACAAGAAGCCCTTCACTCTGGTGCCAACCTGTTTTGTTTCTAGATAAAGTTCTCTCTCTCACTTCATTAAATGCGGAAAATGCACACTAAAATTTCTCATGAGCATTTCATTTTTAGGAGTTAAATGCTTGTGCTTTATTTCTTAACATTACTTGCCTCTGAAAATTTTATGCCTCTCATATGATATGGAATTACTTGTAAATTGCTTCGATAAAATAATTTCACAATTCCCTATCATAGTATGGTTAGTTTATAATTAGGGATTTCGACATTTCTACTTCACTGCCAAGGCTGTCGCTTGATATAGCTGTAGATACTGCTTCCTTACGGGTAAAAAATGTCAAGATGTTCTACTGTGCTTTCTTAATTATGCATATGAAACACTTAAAATAGAAGGTTTACCTGATAATTGCTCATTCCTAATGTTCGCAACATAATATTGAACAATAAGCCCTCCAAATGAATGTCCAAGCAAAATTGGTGGTATCCTGATTTCTTTCCCAATGAAATCCGCAACATTACCTGCATGTGTCTACTGTAAAATTGGAGCAGTAGATTAGTAGAGAACAAGAAGCGGATTGTAACGGAAGATGAAAGACGGAAAGCATGAAAGCCAAAATCAGCTTGGTGAAGGAGCTGTTGTCATGCGGACAGCTAGAATACCAGGAGGGAACCTGCAACTGAACCACCAGGTGCATCACTTTCACCCCTGATCATGTAGAGAGAGAGAGCACACCAAATCAGTACCAAAATTTTTGAAAAAAAAAAAACCAAAATCATGCCATTTCTAAGCTTCAAGGGAATCACCATTGTGCTCTGGTTTTGTTGAAGTATGCTTTTGGAAGAAATGATGAGTTAACATGTTATTAGAATACCAGGTAGTGCATTCGAATTCATAGCCCACCCTGATAATTAAAAGAAATTCTTAACTTACACCC
>CAUOFW020005381.1:0-27416 GCA_963454935.2 Ilex paraguariensis
AGAAAAACAAGAATTATAGTAGTTCGGTCAAAGTGACCTACATCCACTTTTGAATGGCTAGGGTTGCCATATATTTTATTAACTCAAATGTGCAAGGAGAGCAAAAGCTACAAGCTGCGAGAGAAAGGAAAGAGTTGTGCTCAACAAAGTGTGATGCCCCCAAGTGTTGGCGAGGCTTATAATTTATAATCGTCCCCTAACAGATTGGGGCGACTTAATAACAACTAAATAACTATTCTGGTGGAGCTGACGACTTCTTCTCAACAGGCGAGGCGGTTGAGGTGCTCTCCATGAGACTCGTTCAAAGGATGACTAGGGTATTGACTATTTCCAAGGTGGTATGGCTGAGCTTTTAGATGACCCCGCGTGATCCTCTACTGATATAACAACTAGAACCTGATAAGCTTGACTGGGTGCAAACTCCATTGGACTTGACTAGCTAGACCTCTTGGAGTTGGGCCCTTGGTCTTGTAACATAAGTTGGGACCTTGGGCTTGGCCCATCATTTGCCCAAATGCCTTATGTCCAATAGAACTTGGAGAGGAGGGCATTCGGTTGAGTTTGATTTTTTAGCTGACTGGCACAATTTGAAATATTTCGGGAGGTCCAAACATCTGTTTCTAGGCCTTTTTTGGACTTTTAACAACATCACTCATAACCAAAGGCTGTGTGTTTCGTAGATCTCATCGACAGTTTCAATTTGATATAATAAGCCCCATTTAGAGTCATAGAGCAAAAGTTATGGTCGAAATAGCGAGCAGGGAGCTGGGCACGCGATTTGGGCGAGCTACTACTGTTCTGGCAAGCAGAAACTGAAATTTTTTTTTGTTTATAAAAAAAAAAAACTTCAGAGGCCAAAACATCTGTTTCTGGGCCTTTTTTGGACTTTTTACAGCATCCTTCACTGCCTTGGGCAGTGAGTTTTGTAGGGTTCGTCGAGATCTTCGATTTAATATATAATGAGCCCCGTTTGGAATTACTGTCAAAATAGCGCGCATCCTTTTTTAAATCCGAATTTTTGAAAATTCCTCTTGTTCGGCGACCCTCTCCCTTCCAGTAAACTTGTTTTGCTTTGTGGGACACCATTGGTTATATAAACTCTTTCATTTACTTCCATTTTTATTTCCTTTTGGATTCTAGGGCATGACCAAAGGAGAAGGCAGAGCTTGTGCTCTGTAGGAAGCTAGTAAGACAAGGGTCACCGTGGGGCATGGCAGTGTTGGCGAGGCTCAGGAGGCCGAGCAGCTGGGCAAGCAGTTAGGTAAGCTGAGGAGGAGACTAGGGGAGGCGGGTGCGCTAGGGCGAGCACCGTTGGGGCACGTAAAGGAAGCAAGCTCTGGGCGTGGTTGGGGCTAGCGCTGTAGAGGTGAGGCAAGCAGCCTAGGCATTGGGCGCCCATGCTTAGGTGTTTGGAGGTGAGTCAGGTGTTGGTGGGCAAGCTGGTTGTGTACGCAGGAGAGTGACTGCGTTGTCTGGGCGCACAGAAAAGGCTGATGCGTTGTGCAGGAGGAGCTGCTGTGCTGGTTGGCTCGTAGGAAAGGTGCTGCGCTAGGTGAGCATGGCGAGGCGTTGGGCATGACACAGTTAGCCATGGGGGTACTTGGCACAGTCAGGCCTTATTTGCGCTAGGCGTTAAGCGTTGGAGAGCTGCGGCAATGAGGCGACAGTGTCAGACAGACACAAAAAGGTTGAGGCCCAATTGTTGACATTAATCTAATGTAGTCCTAGACAGCCTGAGTTTCAAAAGCGTGCCTAGAAATGACAAAAATAATGTTATTCTAAACATTAAAATATCTAGCATAATTACTAGAAAGAGAGGTAGGTTGCTTGCACGAGAGCAAAGACAGAGTTTGAGGATTGCTCGTGAGAGAGCTACACTTTTTGAGCCCGAAATTAACTGGGCTAGGCCCAATTAATCAAAAAAGGCCGACGACACCTCAGAGCCCAAGTCAACAAGTCAAGGAGGAGCTCAAATCAAGGGAAGTCAAAGTCAAGGAGGAGTCCAAGGGGCTACCCCAAAGGGGCGCCGCCCAAAGGGGGCCACCCCAAGGGGATCCCTCCCTCCTTTGTCTCTTGCTCCTTCTCCTGCCCAACTTCTTGGAGTCTTTTCCCTCTTGACTCTGTCACTCCAATTCAAGTACAACACCTAACAACTAAAGTCCAAGCCCAGGATCCTCCTCCGACTGAATAGGAGCACGAGGGAGAAAAAATTGAGATACGCACGAAGATCTAATCTTATCTTGATTGAACTTACCAAAAGAGTAAAAGTCCTCTCCCTCACATCACCGCCTCACTGCCATACTAAACATATATAATGTAAGCTCTCTCCACAAGGAGAGACACATTGACATGACCTTGAGACCCCTACACCATCACTTCTCTCTCTCTCTCTCTCTCTCTCTCTCTAAAAGCATTGTAATACTCCCGGAGTTACTCTTCCAGTGATATTATTCATCAATAAAGATCTTCGGCCACCGCTACTGCTCCAGAGAGTGGAGTAGGTCACCCAAACTGAACCACTATAAATTTTTTTGTTGATTCCCTTATTTACTGTTTTGCTATTGATTGCCTATTTACTGCTAATTAATTGTGTTTCTTGATATACTCAACTGTTGATTTTGCACAATATCAATTTGTGCATCATCACTGATAACACTGGATCTGACAGTATCCAAATTGTATTGGTTGACAATATTTTATCCCTATAAATAAAATTGAATATTATCTAATTAGTCATCAAATGACCAGTTTTTTAGTAAATAATACATCAATGTAGGTTTTTAGTCCGTGGATGTAGGTATTGTGTACCAAAGTAGGTATGTTGTATTGAACCACGTTATATCTTTGTGCCATATTTTCATTATTTTTTTAATATTTATCTTGTCTTCTAACTTATGCTATTAGTATTAATTATCCGTTGTGTAAAACCAACAAGTGGTATCAGAGGTAGATTGATGATCATGGTAAAACAATCAGAGTTAGACTGATGATCCTTGTGCAACAATCAAAGTAACTTCTTGGTGATCTAATGATCAAGTTGGCGTTCATGTTGAAGAAGACTCATTTGACGTGTGTGTGTGTGTGACATGGTATGAAGATTGATTTTGTCATGCGTACGTTAAGGATGTAATCTTGAAAATTTAGTAGATGCATATTTTTGTTTGGATCCACAAGAAAAAATTTATAGTTGATATGAAACTAAACGAAAGATTAAGTTGCTTCCAAATTGTTTGAATTTCAAGAGTTATCACCGTGTTGTGTTGAAGATATTTCTTCATGATTTAGGCTCTTAGAGTTAAAGTCACAGTATTCCAATGGTTTAAGATCTATTGAGTCAACATAAAACCAGCAGTGACAATAAATCCTATGTATGACCATTTTTCGTAGTTTACGGTGCACAAAAAAAAAAACAAACTGAAGGTAATTATCATTATTTTTAATACGATCTTTTAAATTATGTTTTTTAAGATAACCAACATACGAATGGAAGCCTTAGACACAAATTCAAATTTTATAATTTATCAGTGGTGAAAAATATATCTTATTTAGTCACCAAATAACACAAAAATAATATTTTGTAAGTAGAAATATGAGGAAAGACTTATTGTTCACTTTAAGCTTTATATATTTGTCTTCAATAAGTATACAAATTACAAAGAGAGCATCCTCTTATTCTCTTTTTGTCAATCTATCATCCTAATATATGCAATACACAAATTAAATATAAACATATGTAAATTAAAAAAAAAAGAGTTTGGTCGGCTTTTGCTTTCCTTAACCTCACAAGTTACTTTACTGTTATGACTTCTTAAGTATTGTCATGTTGTTAATGGTCACCGTCGGCCTTCATTTACGACCAGTGGCCGCACCACTTGGAACCATGAGTTGTGGGTATGCTGGAGGAGGAGACATGGTGTGACGCACAAAGTTCTTATTGTTGAGCTTGCAAGGAGTACCACCAGGCGTGGGGATGTAGGTGCACCCATTTGGACCTCCGGACTGCAGAGACTGTACCACGAGATTTTTGTTTTTTAACCAATCTCCTTCTTCTCCATCTAGCAATCTGCAGGCTTGATATGGTTTGATGCTTAGAAGGAAAACAATTGCCACAATGGCTAAAACAATACTTGGAGCTTTCATCTTGTTGGCGTATTGAGCAAAGAATGAAATAAAAGTAAGTTGAATAAATAAAATGCAAAGAGATGCTATATTTATACACATCAAGTCATCAAAATGTATGACTTGAATTTTTCATGTTATAAGATTGATGGAAGGGCTTTGAACATTGACGGAGAGTTTGACAAGAAAATAAAAATTGAATGGGTCAAAAATGAAGAAAATAACTAGGTTTACATTCAATATTAAAAGCCTTCAATATCCATATTTTTCACCTTCTACTTTTTCCATGAAAATCACGCTAGAATGCAATCTAGGCACATCAAAAAATGAGAAAACTTTTTCGGTTGATCGTGCTTCGTAATCTCAAGAGATAGTTTAAGTGGTAACAAGGACGAGTTATAAACCTAGATGTCTTGAATTTAAATCTTGTCAATCCCTTCAGGCTAGGTCATAAGGAATTTATCTCTCATGAAGATCCTAGTCCCGACATGAATGACTTACCTTTGATTGAATTAGGAAGGAGATTAGTCGATACACTTTGAAGCTGACACGCCTGAGTGTTGAATCAAAAAACACAAACAAAAAAAAGGAAAAAAGATTGTGATCCGTCATGATTACTTTAAGAAATTATACCTTCACTTAAAAAAATATATTTTGATCTTAATAAGTGGTAATTTTTGGTATGATCTCTCCTTGTCTTTCAACTAAAGTCACCACACATAGAACTCCTAAAAATTATAAATCTAATCGACATAAGTCCAAGAGAAAATAAAATAAAAAAATATTTAATTATTTAATAATTCATACAAAAATAAATAAATCAATCAATCAAATGATTTCTTACAATGTTAATAAAATATGTTTATCATGTCAATCAAAATTAAATTATTCATGTTGGGATCTATTATTGTCAAATGACTGGGACTTGTTTTTTCTTGTTTTTTTTTTGTCTCCTCATGTGATTTTGTTTTGTTTGGAAGCGAAGGAGGAGTAGGAATACGTTTACCAAAAAAAGTAGTCCTTTGAATGCTTAATTAATTCTTCTGTCTCGGCCTTTGAATGGGTTGAGAGTTTAGTCGCAGAGATTATATGGTATGTTTGCTCCAGCAGCTGCGGACGGTGGCAAGGACTTGAATTCAACAACGCGGATATGACTATCACCACTCGTACGTCTTCCCCTTATCCCTCTTCGACACGTTCATCCACAACACTTATCTACTGCTGAGTTCAGGTCCCTTGTGTGATGTGAAAGAAGAGTCTTACAGGACCGAAATATACTTTTCGTATTTATATATTTTTGTATTACTATTATAAAAATTAAGTGGTTATTTGAATAAATTTAGTTCAAATTTAGATTTAATTTGTTAAAATTTAGTTAAATTAAGTTACTCAAATTAGATTGGATTTCAAATTATTAATGAATTTGGATATGAAGCACGAAAATAAAATTCATTAAATTATCAGTTCCAATTCATAAAAAATATCTTTAGTTATTTGTGAAGGAGCCCATTGTATGACATAGATGTATTCAATTTTTTAGAATATATAATGTCAAGCATCGAAATATCGCATTGGTGTGTTGAAAAAAAAAATTCAAAATTTCGAAAGAAACGTCAATGGATAAATGATGAGCCAATTCCTAACCAATTTCGAATGTATTAGGCCCAACTAATCAAGTAAGGTCAAATCAGCTAAAAA
Organism: Ilex paraguariensis; assembly: GCA_963454935.2. Classification (NCBI taxonomy): domain Eukaryota; kingdom Viridiplantae; phylum Streptophyta; class Magnoliopsida; order Aquifoliales; family Aquifoliaceae; genus Ilex; species Ilex paraguariensis. The sequence continues at coordinate 5,818 of CAUOFW020005381.1, forward strand.
ACGGGGCAAGTCTGTTTAATCAATTCGACCTAGCCCAAGGTTCAGGGAGTTCAAGAAGAATAAAGCACATGGAGGGTAATTATCGGGATACCCACTTTTAAAGACCAAGACTATTTTAATTATATTTACCTTTTGTAGTTATCCTCCCCGATAAACTAGTATATTTATCCTCACGCCACCGCTTCACCTAAGGGCTTCATGCCTATAAATTGTAAGCTCTCTCTATTGAGAGGGGTATCTCCCTACATCTCTACACACCCTTCACATAACTTTTCTCTCTCTTAGCTATTGTACCTCGCCCGGAGCATTCCTCTCCTAGAGCTCTCTCTTCCTTACCTTATTTATTAATAAAGGCTCACTAGCCACCGTTGCCGCTTTCGGACTAGATTAGGTCACCTGAATCGATCTACTATATATCTGTGTATTGACCAAATATTTACGTTATTGTCATTAATTGCTATAATAATTGTTCATTAATTACACTTTATCAAACACTCGACTGTTGACCTTACACGAGACTATTTTGTGCATCATCAGATGTTAACTTAATAAACATGCTCAATCAATTAATTATTAAGATTTTTTTATAAATAAAATAATTTTATATATGTTTCCACATGTTTCTAAATGTTTTCATATTTTTTCTCTATTTCTATTTCATTTTCGAGCTGACAAAAACGATATTTCGATACTTGTGTAATATACCAATATTAGAGTTTTAAAGTTGGTGTCATCTTACATATATATTGTAACATAACTCATTGGAATTCTAATAAAAGGAAGAATAGTTGCTCCGATGCACTTAGACAAAAACTCTCATTGAGTCATGTAAGGTGTCATTTTGTAAACTTACAAAAACATCATTGATATATAGTTTTGTAAATTAATGAACCGGATCTTAATCCAAATTTGATCTCAATTCAAATTTAATTACTTACATATGGATTAAAATTCCATTCTATTAATTAGGGTGCAATCGCAATCTATTTGGATTTGTAAAATTGGATTTGACTATAACTATTAATTAGGGGATGGGTAGTTATGCTTCATGGTGAAATGAAATTTGATTTAATTTATTAAAATAAATATAAATTCTAAGAAGAGAAAGAATAAGGAAGGAAGGCCTCTCAATGTCTCCCACACCTAATTTGTTTGTTATATAATATAGTAATAGCAACGACTGCTTGCGATGCACTAATCTTGCACACATTTCCTTCCCTACCGACCTCCTTCCCCCCCTCCTCCCTCCCTCCCTTCCTTTTTTGCCTTCTTGTCATCATACCATTTAAAAAATTGAATGCAAAATTATGAAAAATTAGGATGATAAAACAATTATGAAAAGTTAGGGTGATCAAAATTATGTTTTTCAAAAATTTTAAATTAGTGGCTTGTTTTTTTCAAAAATTTTGAGGGTGGATTTTGACGCAACAATAAAATTGTTTTATTGTGATCTATAGGTCACGTGTTTGAATTGTAAAAACAACTTCTTTGCTTGCAATGGTAAAACTGCGTACATCTAACTTTTCTTAGATCTTGTGGAGTCTCGTACATTGAATACGTCATTTTTTTCAAAAACTTTGAAGAATGGTAGTTAATTATAGTGGTAAAAGGGAAGTTACATGCAACAGTGGTGTTTCTGACTAGCACGGTTATGTGCAGATTAGGAAGAAAAAAAGAATAGCATTTTTGTGTGATGAACCACACTAACATACTGAGGTAAAAGATATACAATTCAACTCATCCTTTTTAATTCTTCTGCCATGACTATGCAAAATACACACAAACACATCACCTTACTTTTATCTCCGTCCATCATGCTAGTGAAAGATTACATTTGACGCATGAAAAAAATATAAAGAATAAAGAATGAAAACACAGTTTGCTTCTATTTTATCTAAGTAATTTACAGCTTCGTCTCTCTCTTCCAAGGTCCCGTCACATTGTCAATGAGCACTGCCTTCACTGATCTACTTATCATCTTCAGTAGCGACCCCAGATGGAACCACGAGAAATGGATATGTACCACCAGCAGGAGGAGGAGGAGGAGTAGCAATAATGTGACTCGCGAAGTTCTTCTGGTTTAGTGTACAAGGACTACCCCCACTCCCGGGGATGTAGGTGCACCCATTAGGTCCAGGAGGACTCTTCTGGAGAGATTGTAACAGAAGATTTTTGTTTTTCATCCAATCTTTTGTTTCTTCTTGTAACACTCTACTAGCTTCATATGGTTTGATGGTTAAAAGCAAAACTATTGCTGCAATCGCTGAAACTAAAGTTACAGATCTCATGATTTGTTTGCCAAGAGAATATAAAATTATTGTCAATAACGAAAGGATATTGTGAAAATAACGAAAGGCAAGGCTATATTTATACCCTTATACTGTTTGAATTTCTCAATTTTTTTGTTTTGATGGAGGGTTGTTGACTGGTATGGTCTACAAAAAAACTTGTAAATTGAATGGGTCATAGCGGAAGAAACTAGGTTTGGGTACTTATAATATGTAGTCCCAGACTTTGGTTTGGGTACTTAGAATATGTTCTCCTAAACTTAGGTTTGGGTACTTAGAATATGTAGAGATGCGTTTACTTTGAATAGAACTTTGAATGGTTGAAGTTCTGCAATGGACGATTCAACTTTTGAAGTTTTGTTGTTGATGTTTTGCCGAGGCTTTAGGCGACATACATGATAATAACAAGTCCAATTCAATACCGCGGACAAGATTATAATTAAAAGTAAAAAATCACTATGTAACTAGATATACACTTTTTAATGTATTGAATCTCAATCAAACTCGAATTTGATTAGTCTAATATAGATTGATATTTTTTTTTATTGAATATCCAAATTCTAATTTGTTGTATTATATTTCACGAATTTGGATTTAGATATACGTATATTCGATCTGAACAGAGCCGAAATTTTTATATATATATTTTTATAAATATTAAAAAAATTAAGTGATTATTTGAAAAAAAAAATAGTTAAAATTTAGTTAAATTAAGTTATTCGGATCGGACCAAATTTTGAATTGTTAATCAAATTTTAATGTGAACCACAAAAATAAAATTCCCCAAATTATCAAATCAATTCGGATCGAACTTCCTACGTTGGATTCGGATGAGTCAAAGATTCATTCCGTTACTAGGCCTAACCATGAAGAGCCCCATCCCATCTGCCACAGCTATCTTGTTCAAGTCAGGACCTTGACCCCCAAGGCACTATTCGCCTTTGGAGTGGTTCGATTATCAAGCTACTTCGTGAGATAGGATGTCAAAATGATGCCTGCTACAATTGTGGTCTACAGGGTATGTGACACCCCAAAAATGAGTAGCGTTGAGTCAGGAGAGTTTTACGTCTGTGGTCCAATCAATAGTGCTGCAGAACTATTCTTTTATATGATAAATCACGATTTGGTAGCACTACGACGACATTGATTCTCTAATAAAACATTTGATTTTCGACAGTTAGATAATCGATAGTTACAGAAGCTAAATTAAACCACACATAATCAACCAAAAAAAAAATTCCTATTTTGGAAATGACAAATTTACGATTTTTTTTTCATTTAAATTTATGTTTGGTAGGAGAAATGAGAAATATGATGGATGGAAAACAAAGAAGAATATATTTTCTATCCTAAGGGAAGGATTTACTTTCCCTCCTTCTTTTGGTAGAATGAATAGAAAAATATGAGAATTAAAATTTCTATTATTTTATTTGTTATGAAAAAAAAATGGCGGGTGAAAATTGATGGGCATTCCGTCCCCTTTTCTTTCCCTTATGTTTTCCTTCTCTAACCTATTAAATGAAAACTTTATTTTCTATTCTATTTTTCATCCACCCATTTTTTCATGGAAAAATTGTGAAGAGTTACCCTATAAACTACTTATTTGTGACAATACTGAGTGTAAAATCATTTGTTGTTAACTAGTCTTACTAATTGTAAATGTGTTTTGTCTCGATATAAATTGACCGTTTTTAAAATTTTTTTGGCTAAATACCTTTTTTCCATAATTTATGGATAGTTTATTTAGAGAGATACCTTTTTTATGTGATTTTATTTTATTATTATATCAATGGTTTCTTATTTTAATAGATTAGTACATTTGAATTTTGAACGTATATCTTCTTCTTCTCTGTACTGTTGTTCTAAATTTGTTATTAATTTGTACGACCATAGAAGAATTTTTTTACTAATTTCTTTTATTCTAATAGAGTTTTTCTAATTTTTTGATCATTAGGATCAATTATAATTGCATTGAATAAAACTTTTAAAAATTTTGTTCTATTTTCGAAATCAATTCGTCCTTGTTTTTGTTTTGAAAGGAAAGAAAATCTTTTTCGATTGAAACTTGATCTTGATTCTCTAGCAAATTTAGTAATTAAACTTAAGAAATGGAAAATTTCTGCGGAGAATGTTTTTTTATCAATGAATCTATTTTCTGTTTAAATTCTCGACCATCAATATTAGGAAGAAGAATACCATGAATCTTATTTATTCCAATTGTCCCTATAAATTTTTTTATTGTAGGTTCATTTATGATTGAAATTGAAGGTGAAAACTATTTTTTGATTGTTCCACGATATGGCTCAATTCTATCTAAGTCATAAACAATTTTATGCGTAAAGATTATTAACATTATGATTAATGTTTATTTTAACTTAGTTTTTATTGAAAGACATTGTGATTGGTCTTCAAGGGATCAAGAAATGCTTGTCACACTTTGCTGTCAAATTATAAAAATTCAATAATTGGTTAAAATGTCATTGAATCGATGTCACACTGTGTGCAGCAATGTATTCTATGTGTCCAATCAATGAAACAATGATGTCACAACTTGTTGTCAAACTCCTACATGCAAAATAGTGTCCAATCCCATTTCAATTTATGTGACGATTTGTTGTGATAATGGGAGAATAATTTTTATTGTGTGTTCCAAAAAAATAAGACAACGTTGTCACACCTTGTAAAATGCAAACCATTTATGTGCATGTAATCAAACAATGTTGTAACACATTGTTTGTCACAGTGTGACAATTAGAGTTGTGTCCAGGCTAACTAGAATTGATGTGACACTGTGTAAAGCAGGACATTTTGTTATGGGTATGAAAACTGTTGATACAAAGAGTTACTAAGTAACGTGACTTCAGAAATTGAACAACATATATGCAACATTAAGATGCATAATAACAGTAGTTAGCATTCATCAAGGTTAGAAGAATTAAAAAAAAATATTGGTGATTTTTTTGGCAGATTTCACGTCTATTATCTCCTAAAATTTGGGTATTTTTATTAAAAAAAAATTTATTGACCGTTGACTGTCAATTGTTGATGCACCAATAACGCCACTGATGACAGACATTTTGTTAAAACCCTAGTTTTACTGATGACAGGCATTTTGTTAAAAAAAAAATTATTGACCTAGAAAATAAAAAATGTACTTTTGCTCTTCTTGACTTGAAGAAAGTCTTTATTTTCCGCCTAGGAAGCGGATGATAAATTAAACTCCTGTTGTGCAAGTTGCTCATAGTCCATTACTAGTCAATGGGCTATAATTAAAAACTTTTATATTTCAAATTTTTAATTTTATCACTTCTGTCCAATAAAAAAAACTAGAAGGTTATAATAAAACTTTTATGTTTTTTTTATCAGTCAAAAAACTAAATTGATAATTTTATTTTAAAAAAAAATTTAGTGGACAAAATTAAAAACTTAATCAAATTAACCTCTCAACTATGATCAAGTGAGATGCATATAATTACTTTGGCTCGTTAATTTAAAACGGACCAAAGTGATGTAATTTAAAAATTTTAGAAATTAAAAGTGGTGCAATTAAACGGTCATTACTATATTTTACCGTTATTAATAAACACTAACATGGGACAAAAAAATTAAAAATACATTTTTAGCCCCCAAAGTACGAGCGTAGTATCTATTTGGTTCTCAAATTTTTAATTGTGTTTATGTGGTATCTAAGATTCCTAATTTATATCTATGTAGTCCAATCCTACATGTGCATAACAAAATCATGAACTTCTTTGATCCCGCATCAATCACGTGGGCCAAATTGACACAAATTAGAAAATTGTAGGGACATAAATTAAGTACTCCAGAGACCAAATAAACATAAAATTAAGAATTACGCGATTGACACGTCATTAGAACTGTCACATTTTTTTGACAAACATTTGGGATGGGAACACTTAAATATAAATTAAGAATCTTAATGAGCTAAATAGACACAATTAAAAGATTAGAGATCAAATATCGACTAAAAGTGTATTTTAACCAAAAAATAAACACCATCATTGTTTCACAATCTTGATATCTTCTGTGCAAAATTGTTTAACAATTCCCGACATTCAACCGAAAATCTTTTCCGGAGAATGCCCGATATTCTTTGTTATCGTTTTTACAATCTTGATATCGTTTGTGTACCAGTTCCGGCATTCAATCGAAAATCTTTTTCGGGGATTCTATATCATAGTCTTTACAATCTTAGCATATTTTGTGCAAATTTGGGTGATTGTGGCTTTTCAAGATTCCAAAAGAAGAAGGAATTCGATGTTGTTGAGTTTCTTGTGTGAACTAAAGATGGTAACTGAGTTCTTGGCTGATCTTTCAAATTGAAAACTGCATTATCTTACCATTAATGTGGTAAACATGTCTCTGTTTTTGATAACCATTAATGTAGTAAACATATCTCTGTTTTTGATAGATAAATTCGTCGTTGTTGGACATATGATCAAAAACCTTATTAGCAAAAACTTTTTTAATGTTTCTGTACCCTCTTTAAGTATTTCATATCATTTATATCGTAATGGCATGTGAATTGTTTGGTTTTAGGCCTTGACTAAGTATTTCTGTACCCTCTTAAAGTATTTGATGTGAATTGTTTGGTTGTAATCCTTTGTTTCTTTGTAGCATTACAAATGGTGGAGCATCTCATAGTATCGTTTGTTCCAAATGTATCTGAATTCCCTACCTATAGGGCAAGATAATGAAAGACACAAAGAAGTTTGATATGGAAGGGCACTGATTTGATTTTTTTGCTGGTTGGTTCTATGTAGTCTTTTCCCTTTGTTCATATCATCAAGCTATTGAGAAAACTTTTGCACATCTGGTAGTTAAATCGGAAGTTTTGAAGTGTGCCAACCGAGTATCCTAGCCTTAACTTACCAGAAAAGCTTGAAGGCAAGGATTTGAACTTGAAGTAGAACTTGTTTCACTGTTCGATCCTCTGAATGCCATCGGAGTTTCATATTTGTTAGTTGTTATGGTTAGTGTTGTGGCTTATGCCAAGCCATTATCTTCAAACTCAGAGACCCCAAAAAAGATCAACGACATTGTTAATTTCCAATTAACAGCCGGAGAATTTTGATCTGCTTGTCCAGTATTGCATATTCAATAGTATTTACTGCACGATCAGAGATTCCCTATATTAGGTGAGCATATATCTGCGAGATATGAATTGAGTGCGGATTTGTTAACTCCTTTGCAGATTCAACTGGCCAAAATGGGTGCAAACAACCTTACTGTCAATGGCTACTAATCAGGTACTTCCTCTATCTCAAATGTACGTAATTCTTGTATGGATTCAGATCGTTGAATTACGTTTTTGAACTGTATAGTGGCAGCCTTAGACACAAAATTGGGACTTGTAATTTGTGAGTCACTGAAAAATAGCTGTTGTTTTAGTAGCCAATAGCAAAAAATAATATTTGTGAGAACATAACTAGACTCAAGTAACAGCAACAATATGAGTAAAGACTTACCTTTCACTTTTTAAAGTTTTTTATTTCTCTTTCTCATGTATATAGTTTACAAAGACAACATCCTCTTATTTTGTTTCGGTGTACTAACTACTAGTATATTCAATACAAGCAACTAAAGTATAAATAAATTAAAAAAAAAATTGGTATGCTTCTGCTTTTCTTCAAGTCACAAGTTGCATTTATTGTTCTGACTTCTGAATCACTGTCTTGCTGCTAATGGTCACTGTTGGCCTTCATTTATGACCGGTGGTGGTGCCACTTGGAACCATGAGTTGTGGGTATGCCGAAGCAGGAGGAAGAGGAGGAGGAGGAGACATGGTGTGACGCACAAAGTTCTTATTATTGAACTTGCAAGGAGTACCACCGCATTTGGAGATGTAGGTGCACCCATTTGACTGCAAAGACTATAACACGAAGTTTTTGTTTTTCAACTGGTCTCTTTCTTCTCTATCTAGCAGTCTGCAGCCTTGGTATGGTTTGGTGCTTAGAAGGAAAACAATTGCTACAACGGCTAGAACATACCTTAGAGATCTCATCTTGTAGGTAGACTAAGCAGAGAGTGAATAAAAGTATGGTGAATATAAATGCAAAGATATGTTATATTTATAACCATCAAGTCATGTAAATTGTATATACGACTTGAATTTTTCATTTTCTTAAGTTTGATAGTAAAGGTTTTGAATATTGACTAATGGGCTTTCGGAAGAAATTAAGAAAGCCTTCAAGCATTATTATTTTTACTCTTTCAATGAATACGTATTCCATGAAAATCACATGTTTTTTCTATTTTTTTTTGGTTAGGTTTTTCCTTGGTCATTGCATTTGCCTTTTTTTTCAATATCATAAAATCATACGAGTAAATATTCAATATAACGGTGATACCACATTAACACTTTCTTGAATGTCACCATCCAATAATAATAATGTAACAAATAAATAAATAAACCTCCTTTATTTATACAGAATAGTTATTACATTACAACATGTACGGGTGGTTATTGAAGTTTGTGAGATTATTATATATTTATTTATTTACGTGACATCTTTATTATTAAATAATAATGTCATGTGACGATAGTGACATATTAACACGTTTACCTTGAATGTTTTCTCGAATAATACCTGTTAATTGGATTTGTTGGGATCTACTATCAATTTATTTTTCACCAGCCCTACTATCAATTCAGCAGGTGTCATCAATTAAAACAACAAATCATATCAACAATTTAGGTTCAAATAATAATATTATACCAAAAAACCAGAAATAGAATGAATCATTGAAGCATGTTTTTATTATGGTAAATAAGGCTATATACAATAAGTGGTCAGTGAGTGGCTAATTCAAGCTCATTAATTTATCTTTCAGTCGGCAAATTTGATAATTACGGATTCAAATCTTGTTGTCTTTTTTCCTATGTACATACTATTCAAAAAAAGAAAAAATATTCAAGCTCCATGTGTGTTATGAAAGGGGTTTGCCGCCATTAGAAACGGAGATTTACTTCTTTGTGACATTCCACCTACAATTGTGAATGTCAAATTAGGGACCGCGCCGGTCAGCACATGCACCAAAAAGTTTCTACTGTTAGGTTATGAGGCATGGTCCATAGGTTTTGATGATGCACAAAAATGATTTTGCACACCACCTGTCAAGTGTAGATAATAAATGCAGTGAAATTGATGAAAGAATTAAAGAAGACACAATTTATAGTGGTTCAGTCAATTTGACCTACGTCCACTAATGGCTTCAGTTGCCGGGTATTTTATTAATTCAGTGGTATGGAGAATAGAGATACAAGTTTTGAGAGAATGGAGAATCAAAGAAAGTGGTCTCTGGTCGTCGATCTATCATCTGTAAGTGTTGGTGGGGCGTGACCTTCATTTTTCGTCTCCTCACAGATTGGGACTACTTTATAGCAGCTAAGAGATCATTCTTGTGGAGATCGTGACTTATCCTCAAGGCTACTTTATCGCAGCTAAGAGATCATTCTGGTGGAGATCATGACTTATCCTCAAGGCTACTTTATCGCAGCTAAGAGATCATTCTGGTGGAGATCATGACTTATCTCAAGGCTACTTTATCGCAGCTAACAGATTATTCTGGTGGAGATCACGACTTATCCTCAACGGAAGGAGGAGGTTGGGGAGCTCTTCATGAAACGTGGTCAAAGATTGGACCATTTCCTTCGGTGGTGCAGATAAGCTTCCCATGCTCTCCTCTTGGTGACGTGCTAAGCAAAAAGTCTAATCGGTCTTGGACTGTCTTGGGCTTGGTAGATTCAAAATGAGGTTGGGCTTCTCAATTGGAGTTGGACTTTAACACATGAATTGGACTATTTGGGCTTAACCCATCAGATTTCATGATTTGGAATCAATCTATCGAGAGGATCGGGTGGAGTTATTTATAATAATGTGGTAATTTTTAAAATTTATTATTGAAGGGGTTAAACCTTATAATTACACGTGATATGGTATTAAATTTGTCCACGTAGTGTTGACAAGACAAGGCACGTGATGAAAAATCATCTATTAAACCTTTTAACCAAGCCAAACTAATTAAAGGTTCAGTAATCAAAGAAAAAGTTCGATTCTCTTTATGACCGAACTCATCAATCTATTCAGCTAAGCAAGAAAAGAGCCTGGCTTGTATCAAACGAGTTCATTAAAGTGTTCGGGAAGGGGATAGAAGAGATCGATTTGTGCCAAGCCAGGTCCCTAAAACTGGTCGGCAAATATCGAGTCTGCTCGGCATTCGCTATGTCCGAATTGTTCAAAACGATAGATTGAAAGATAAAGGTTCGCCTATAATTTAGGCAATCTGATAAACAAATCAACAAAATTGTGATATCAAGAGGAATTGCTGGAGAAATATCAGCAACTTCCCAAACTGAATGACTGAATTGAAAGAATGTATGCCACATTGAATCAAAATTTATGGAATCAGATAAATGAATCAACGAAATTGTAAGTATCAGAAGGAATTGTTTGAGAAATATCAGCAACTTTCCAAACTGAATGACGGAATTGAAGGAAGGTGTGCTATCTTGAATCAAAATTTACGAAAACCCTAAGGGACAAGGATCTACAAAAAGCAGAAGAAACCAAGGTGAAAAGTATGCTGAACTCTCCTTGTCTTCTAGCAATTATTCTGTTCTATTACTGACTTAAGCATCGGAGTGCCTTCGATTTTGGCAGTTTGTTCGTTTTGCAAAACAGGAAGATTGAGAGATCAAGTTCAAAAATATTCTTTACTAGAAATATCAAATCCAACCTTTAGTGAGAGGTATAATTCAATTTTTACCTCTTACAATTATCGATTTATAAAATTTTTAAACTTAATTATTAAATTACGATACTTTTTAAAAACGGGTCAATAATCCCACTTTTGTTAAAAAGCGGAGTCAACCACCCTACTTTTAAATAAAAAAAAATGTTAGCTACATATGAAATTTTGGTGGGTAGTAACTGAAAAGCGTGTTTAGTAAACGCATAACATTCCCTTTACTGGGATCAAAACAACACAAAGTTTGGGTAGAGTCTCCTTTGTACCAGGCACTCCTAAACACATAACATGTATACTATTCAATAACATGACGCATCCAAGGTCCAATATACATCAATTTACTCTCATTTATTATCCATTTATATCATGTGAACAAATGAACCCAAGACCCAAAGGCCTAGCAAAAGTATTTTAAAATTTGAGATTTGAACAAAACCTACCGTTAGAAGATGTACAAGTTCTATTGGTAGAAAAAGGCTACTGGAAATATTCTACCGGTAGGTTTATCAAAGTTCTACAGGCAGGGAAAATATACTAGAAGAGTTCTAATGGTAGAAGAGTTCATCGTTCTACCGATAGGTTTTACCAGTTTTTGCTCGTTTTCATCATTTTTCAATTTCAATCCATTCCAACTCTTTACAACACCAACCAAAACTCATATAGCATCAATTTTAAGCAAAATACAATTCATATGAGTTCACTTTACAATCCTTTACAATATTACATGTCAAAAACTAAATAACATAGTAGTTGTTTTTTACAAAACATGTTTCATAAGCCACAACTTGGTTTTTCTTCAACAACGAGGGCCCGATTGAGAGGCGTCCACAGGCGCATATCCCGCACCTAAAATGTTGTCCTCATAAAGGGTGAGTCACGCTCAATAGGGTATTTCCTAAAGAGATTACTCCCCAACCTAAATGCATATGAAATGTTCACATATAATTCACAAGTAACAATTAATCCATTCAAGAATATGCAATTCATAATGGATAATCTATATCATGCCATGTTATGAGATGAGACTCACACATGCAACTCAACCCGAGCCTTTACCGACTCCTTCAACACATGCAATGTCATGCGTATGTATCCAGACATTCCAAACTCCCGTTGTTGATGTTACACATCCAATGACCAATTTAAATCTGGGGCTTTTCTTGGGGTGGGTATTTATGGACTCACACCAATGGACATCCAATCGATACAGCATTAATAGACTTCTACCAACGGCTCCGCGTACGCAGACACATTTTATGGATTCTACACCAACGGAGTGCGTATCCAATTATCGGGTCTTGCACCCGAGGGATAATTTAGCCCTTCTTACTAACCCCGACTCTATTTTTAATGCAAGCTGTGCGACTCAATGTAAGCTGTGCGACTTAGTCGAACCATTGGCCCGACTATCACAAGCCCATGCATCATCCACCAAGAATGGTGTTTGATCTAACCATGCACACACACCTACACTCATGTCAATACCCACAAATGCGATGTTTCTCATACATATGCAATGTAAATGTACAATTTTATTTCATATCCTTATGCAACTAAGATCTCTATTGCAATCTCATCATGTTCCATATGTCATGTACATATAATGAACAACATTCTACCTCATTCAACATTCCCAATTGTCAATTATATCATAAGCATATAATTATATTTTACAACATCATCTAAGCATATTATTCCAATTTCATCAAAACAACATACTTCAATCATTTAATACATTTTATCAAACACCCACAAGGCACAAATTCATGTAAACACATAATGTGCCCAAATTACTACATTACTAAAGAAATCACAACAAATAACTTCCACATATCCAATTCATGTTAAAATTGATTTTACCCATTTCTATACCCATTTTTTACATTTCAAATATCATAGGTAAGTGCTATAGATGAGATTTGATCTCTAACACCCTACTCATTCCATATAACAACCCTAGGTTGAAAATAAATTTAATTAGGAAAAGAACTCTACTTCTTGAGGCGTAAAAATAACTTGTAGAAACTTTCAAGAACAAAAGAGAAGCTCAAACCTTTATTTCTCATATTATCCCATTTTTTGAATCTTCGGTGAAATCTTTGATTTTTGATACGTAGTCGTAGCTCTCGTTGCGTAGAGGAACTTTCATTCTTAACCCAAGTCGATTCGACCAAAGGAATGTCGTAGATCATAGAAAGAAGTTGAAACTCTTTTTTTCCTATCTTTCCTTTCCAACACAAAAATCTAGCTGAAAATGGAGAGAAAATCTGATTTTCTCGCCTATTTATACCCCTTTAAATGTTTGGTCCTCGTCGTGTCATACGTCCTTCATTATTGGGTCCAATTTTGTCTCTAAACGATTAGATTTCGTCTCGGTTCATATTCAAAATATTTTTATTTGAACTAGCTCTTAAATATTTTTAAATTTTTAAAATTTAATTTCATGTCTCATTTTTAGGTCACGCGACACCCAATCGCCCCATAAAACACAAAAAAATACAATTGATTTGGAATTTGATGAAAATTGACTGCGTAATTAGATTTCGCGAGACAAATCTAATGATGAGGTTCGTTTCGTCATCTGAGTTCTAGAAAAATTCAAGTTTTCAACCTGTAAGTAGTGACAAATTAACGTTTTGCCCTTTTTTAATAAAAATTCAAATTTATCCGGGTTTTACAAAAGGTAGGGGGAGAGAGAGAGAGAAAATAAGGGAGAGAGAGTGAGAGAAAGAGAGAGAAAAAAATATGGAAGGGTTGCAATATAATTGTTCCTAAGAATCGGTTGTTGCAAGAGTTACACTTGCAGAATGGGTTTTTGGTCTTTCTCCATCAAAATGCACTCATGCCCAATAAATTTTCATTAGTATCCTTTTATTCAAACAAGTCTATATTTGTGTACTGACTTCTATTTTTCCATAAATAATTCAAAATCGAGTGAAAAACTTTGTATTTTGCCATGCTAATGCACCCATCCGAAAAAAAAAAGGCCGCACTGCCTTAACTATGGTCCTCCTTGTAGTGGACTGGACCAAGACCTAGCCCAAAGGATTGTCAAGCTTTCAGACTTTCCCGTGAGTCATTAACTTTGTCTGAGTCTTAATGTTAGCTGACCAATCTATGACTATGATCATAAATAATACAAAATTATCCTCCATTAAATTAATAGTAATGACCGCAATCTAAATGGTAGTTTCACTTTGTGAAACATATGAAACTAATAAAGGAATGAGTACCAAAATTCAATTTTGATGCTAGCATAAATTATGCTTGAGCCCATTTCACTAAGACCCATTGATATGAGCCTAAGTTACATGATCTCAACTTGGACCATCCGGGGTCAACTAACCCATTCCAATCACCAAGCGATAACAGAGCAATTCAACATCCATGAAGCCAACGTGCACCTGGTTACTAGGACAAGAGGAAGAGCACGACAAAAAAACCCTATCTTGGGTTGCAAGATACCACCTCAAGTATGCCACTTCACTGCTTCTAAAAGCCCACGATCAAATATTCCTCAATTATTCTAACAGATCGAAGGGACCACACCCTCAAAGAAGAAAACAAAAATCAACCTTATATAAATAGAAGGGGATGCCTTACGGAAATGGGATCGATCCTCACTCTCTGTAATTACTCTCTTCTTTCTCATCAAAGCAATACAACGAACACCGGAGCAAAAGACTCTATTGACAATGAACTAGCCTAACTATTCAGTTAGGTGAACCACTCACACTCTTGTCTATTTTTTTTACCCTGGTAGATTTCACAACCGACACACACAATTGTCCTATACACAAAACCCTTTCAATCACTATTTTCATGCACCATCATCAGATTTTTTTTTAGTTGTTGTTTGATTTTAAAGTTATCTTTTGCCTTCTTATCTTACTATCAAGATATATATGGAGAAATGGTTTCATCTACAGTTTTAACATTTTCACACACACACACACACACACATATATATGGAGATTATGAACTGAAAGTGCATATTGTCAACTCTTTGCTGATCCTCCAAGCCAAAATGGGTGTAAACAAAGCTTTCTAATGCTCTATTTAAAATGATCCTTTAAATTATGTTTTTTAGGATAACCAGCATACGAATGGCAGCCTTGTCATAAATTCGAAATTTTGTTGTCTTGTTTAGTCACCAAATAACATAAAAATAATATTTGTAAGCAGCAATATGAACAAAGACTTACTGTTCACTTTAAGCTTTTTATTTGTCCTCAATAAGTATACAAATTACAAAGAGAACATCCTCTTATTCTCTTTTTGTCAATATATCATTCTAATATATGCAATACACACAAATTAAGTTTAAAAATATGTAAATTTTTTAAAAAAAAGTTTGGTATGCTTTTTTTCAAGTCGCAAGTTACATTTAATGTTCTAACTTCTAAAGTATTGTGATGTTGCTAAGGGTCACTCTTGGCCTTCATTTACGACCGGTGGTTGCACCACTTGGAACTATGAGGTGTGGGTATACCGGAGGAGGAGGAGATGTGACGTGAAGTGCAAAGTTCTTATTATTGAGATGGCGAGGAGGATCAGGCTTGGGGATATCGCGGCACCCATTTGATCCTCCAGACTGTAGAGACTGTACCATGAGATTTTTGTATTTCAATCAGTCTCTTTCTTCTCCATCTAGCAATCTGCAGGCATGGTATAGTTTGATGCTTAAAAGGAAAACAATTGCCACAATGGCTAAAAAAATACTTAGATCTTTCATCTTGTTGGATGATTAAGCAAAGAATGAAATAAAAGTACGGTGAATAAATAAATGCAAAGAGATGCTATATTTATACGCATCAAGTCATCTAAATGTATGACATGAATTTTTCAGGTTATAAGATTGCTGGAATGGTTTTGAATATTGACGGAGAGGTTTGACAAGAAAATAGAATTTGAATGGGTCAAAAATGAAGAAAATAACTAGGTTTACATTCAATACTAAAAGCCTTCAATATGCATATTTTTTCACCTTCTAAATGAATACGTTTTCCATGAATATTACGCTAGCATGCAATCTTGGCACGAGAAAACTCTTCCAATTGATTGTCATGATTAAATAAACCTCATTTTTGTACTTGGGATAGTTATTACGATACATGATGTGTTGGTAGTTATTAAAATTTATGAGGTTCATATATCTATTTAGTTTTTCATTAATCTTTAATGGTGATGTCACATGAGGACAGTGACATATATATTAACACGTTTATCTCAAAAGAAATTTCGAATAATATGTGTTGACTGGTTTTGTTAGGATCTACTATCAATATTTTTTTTGGACCAAACCTATTATCAATTTAGTAGGTGCGATTGATTAGATCAACATTTTAGATTCAAATAATATAATTATATCATAAAATCCGTCATAAAATGAATCATTGAAGCACGGTTTTATTATGGTAAATATGGCTATATAAAAAAAGAAGCAATGGGTTTTGCCAGTGGTCCGTGAGTGGCTAATTTTTCAATTTGAGCATTTGAATATCTTGCAAATTCTGGTTGCAAAGATTATGTTTTGCTGATGCTCCTTGGATTAGTCTTACATATTGCCAAATCCAACCTCCTTGAGGTACGTCCATAGGTCAGCACACTAGCACGAAAAAGTTTCTACAGTTAGCTTATGAGGTATGTCCATTGGTTTCCTGATTTGCAATTAGCGTAAGGAAAGGGTTGGGCGTAGTTATTTACCACAATGAGATAATTTTTAAATTTTATTACTGATCTAC
Source organism: Ilex paraguariensis (assembly GCA_963454935.2). Taxonomy (NCBI): domain Eukaryota; kingdom Viridiplantae; phylum Streptophyta; class Magnoliopsida; order Aquifoliales; family Aquifoliaceae; genus Ilex; species Ilex paraguariensis. Next base: position 22,622 of record CAUOFW020005381.1, read on the forward strand.
AGAATTATAAAATTATAAGTTGAAGTTTTAAAGTCAAACTTTGGACAAAAAAGAATACTATTTGACTGAACTAAAATTCTAAAAATTTAATATATTCTTTTTTGGTCAAGAGATATGAAAGATTTGTAGACTTCGTTAAAAAAATAGACTTCCTAAATGGTATTGACGTAATAATTCAAAATCAAGTGAAATTTTTTGAATTTTGCCAGGCTGATGTGCCTACCCAAAAAAGGCCCAAGGCCTATGGCCAATGGATTGTCGAGCTTTCAGATCTTCCTATGAATCATTAACGTTTGGGAGATTTGGCGAGAGGTACAAAAGCATGTACTTTCAAGGCAAAATGTCTAACTTGAATATTTTTATGACGAGAAGTTCATAAAATGCGTAATTGACAAAAATGTCTTTTATGAAGAGATTACCATATTTTATTTTTATATTTATTACAACTATCGTCATTATCCCACCGCCACCACTGCCATTCGCCACCACCACCCACCAACTAAAGACACTCTCTCCCTCTCTCTTTCTTTGAATCGATTGTTTGATATATGAAATTTAAATGAGATTTGATTTTGTTTTATGAAATTTTAGAAAGATCTTTATTTAGATTAGCGAATTTTGGATAATCTTATTGATACAGTTTTGTGAATTAAAGACAACGAACTTAAGATAATGAACTTAAATAGTAAACTAAAAACAATCACTCTCTCTTTCTATGAATATATGTTTTGTTATATATTGTAGATGGAAGAAAAGAAGGATTTTTTTAGTTCAGTGTCATGAAGTTCACTATTTTTAGTTCATTGTCGGTGGTGGTGGTGGTGGAGAAGAAGAGCTGGATTTACCCATGAGAAAGACAATGATTCTTGTTCAATTTCGATTGGGTGAAGTGTGAGATATTGCGATAATATTGTCATATATAAAAAGAGAGAAAATTTAATTTGGACTACAGGACAAAAAAGTTTAGTTGAGCTGGATCTCATGCCTTAAAATACACGCATAAAGTTATTGACAAATTAGACACAGAATTTATAATGTTTAACAATTCTCACTTTACGTTTTGTCGGAGTCTTATTGCCAGCTGACCAATCTGTGACGGAAACATAATTGTATGATCATAAATAATACTAAAATTGTCCTCTATTAAAGTAATAATAATGACCAGCATCTAAACGGTGATTGCACTTTGTGACACATGAAACTAATAAGGAATGAATACCAATATTCCATTGAGTTTTTTTGGAGGGTGGTACGTAGATTCACTAGGATTTTAAAAAAAATTCACTCGTGAATTTATTTTTGAATTAGATCCCTGTTAAAAAATCAAAATAATGGTCATAACTGACGCTCTTTAAAATTGTAAAAAATAATGACAATGTCATCATGTAATTAAAAACTTTATTCTAAAAATCTACGTCATCAAAATATAACTTCTTCTCTAAAATACAAATCGTCAGACAGGTATACTAAAAAAATGACCAATTCCTAATTAACGTACCCATTAATTGGATGTGTGAAGGTACATTAAGTTACATTTACTAATAGCGGATGCATTCAGTGTATCTTTGCAACTGATACACTAAGATGAGACGTCTGACAGATGTCTTTTTGATTAACTATGAAATAAATATCATAATAAATATACATTTAAAATCTTTCATCTATCCCATGGAAAAAAACCTCTATAAATAGCATATCTAAACTTCAAAATAAAAACAGAGAAAAAAAGTGAAACAGACAAGGCAACAAAGAACACAGAGCAACTTACAAATGCTTTTAGGGTTCCTGGACGACGCCCACGCTAAACAACACCGCATGCAAACGGAAATCGACCACTTGGAATCGAACTCTACATGTTCAACAAAACGAAAAAAAAAGTGGAAGAAAATGGCTAAGTCCTTCAACCAAAAACTGCAAACTAAAAGGAAGAAGGCAAAGAAGCTTGAGGCAGAGTTGAAGGACCTCCAAAAAAGTTCTTCTTTGTGTTTTTTTTTTTTAAATATGAAACAAATGAATCACAAGTAATCACCCCTTCATGAATGCAATATAATATTTAGTTTTAAATATGTGTTCCTATCATAATTAAATTTTGTGTACCTAAAATAACATGTGTAGAGATTGGTTTTAGTTGTGTACCTGTACAGTTGTCGATTCAAGGTACGTTAATCAGAGGTGGTTTTTAAAACTCATGCCATTTGAAATTCAAAAAATATGTGTGTAAATTATAGAATTTTCATCCAAAATCATAATCCATTAACATTTAAAAAAAATAAAAAATAACAAAAAACCTCCCTTACCCTTTCTCTCATTTAACACTGAATATATTGTGTACAATTGAAAACCATAAGTTGTACAAGTACCGTCTCAAAACTCTATCATAAGTAGATACATTGTGAATGTACCTACACATTAACACAATCCACCGTGGCTTCCATTCGACACAATGGATTGTGCTAGTGTGTAGGCACATAAATGGGAAAATAGGTACATGAACGGAAAAGCAAAAATTTTTAAACAATCATATATATATATATATCCCCAACAAAAACTAATAATTGAATATGAAAGGTAATCATGCTCACAAAAAGCATTAATTATTAGACACACAACAAAGTGCATGAAGATACACACCAGATAAACAATTAATATATACATTTTAAACATAGGTATAAAATAATATCATATAAGATGAACAACATACATGATCACTAAGGTACATTATACAAATATATACATCCATGAAATAGGTACATTATTATTTAATTGAGAAAAAATATACATATACACTATTACAGGTACATAAGTACATATAACTTATCTATTATGATCAAATTTACATACCTACCAAGTCTACGCTTAAGATACACCACCATTATATTCCAAATTGCTTAGTTCAGAAATTTGAAATTCAAAACTACTATACAACCACCACAAAATCCTCAATAAAAAATGCATTAAAAGGAAATTAATTGTAATGTAGACTAAAATCATGTGATGAGGGCGAAATGAATAACCAAAACACATTAGCTATTTAACCGCCCTACGTTAGCGCCCAACCAGGGACCACATATAACTTTTTTTAAATGTTGGAGGACCTTTTTCTATATTGAAAACACAGCATGATTAAAATTGATTTACACACTAAAGGTTGAACACTAGCCTAATTATCTATTTTCAATTTTGATGATACCATAAATTATGCTTGAGCCCATTTCACTAAGGCTATGGGCCTAATCCACATGGACACAACTTGGTCCATCCAGTGCCAATTAACCCATTTCAAATCTCCAAGTGATACTAGAGCAATTCGGCATCCCTGAAGCCGACTCGGACCTAGCAACTGGGAGAAGAGGAAGAGCTCGACAAAGAAAACCTATCTTGCGTAGCAAGCCATCTCCTCAAGATGCCACCTCAACCTTTCTAGAAGCTCATGTTTCTGTAATGGGCGAGTTGATTTTGTGAAGTTGGCGATGTGCACCCCTGTTAACTGCGTTCCACGGATTCTTTTTCCTAAAATGAAGATCTCCATGTGTGCTAGTAATAGATTGGGTCTTTCAAGACGATGGGCTTGATCCAACCAAAATTGTGAATGAGCCTTTGTTGGCCTGCATCTGTGATGTAGATCTAATTTGCATCTGTGATGAGCCTGGTCTGAATGAGGCCCATCAAAATCAATACAACGAACACTAGAGCAAAATATTCTATTGACAGTAGACAAACCTAGCTATTCAACTTGAGTAACCACTCACACTCCTGTCTATTTTCTTTACCCTCGTAGATTTCACAATCGATTCACACAACTGTCCATTACACAAAACCCTCTCACTCATTGTTTTCTTTCCCCAACATATATTATTTTAGGTTTTGTTTGGTTCTAAGTTATTTTTTCCATTTATCTCGTACTATAAAGATATATATGGAGAAAGCTTTTGTATATCAAATGGTTTGATCTGCAGTTTTTACATGTGCTGACCAAATATTCTAACCTTGACTTGAGACAAGATCAGCTTAAAGGCAAGGATTTGAAATTTGAAATTGGAACTTTTTTTGCTCTATGGCTACTCATTAGTACTTCCTATATGTCAAGATAATTAACATTATTTCTAATACGCATTTTTTTTTAGTTCAACGGTCAAAGTATCTAAACTAGTTAATGCATACCTCAACTAATCCTTCTCTAGCTCGGTTAAAGGCAGACTCATCCCACGCCGATATTAGGGCATTAATCAGGGATAAATCCATCGTAGCTTGACACAAGGGGTTGCCAAGATTCAAATTCAGACATCCGAGTTTACATCTCGTCATTTTTACCACTTAAGCTACCCCTTGGAGTTAACATACGATCCTTTAAATTGTGTTTTTTAGGATAACCAACATACGAATGACAGCCTTATACACAAATTTTAACTTGTAATTTTATTCAGCAAAGAAAATTTTTACCTTGTTTAGTCAGCAAATAACACAAAATAATATTTGTAACAGCACATGAGCAAAAGACTTACTGTTCACTTTAAGCTTTTTATAGTTGTCTTTATAAATATACAAATTACAAAGAGAGCATTCTCTTATTCTCTTTTTGTCAATCTATCATCCTAATATACGCAATATACACAAATTAAGTAAAAAAATATGTAAATTAAAAAAAAAATAGTTCAAGTCACAAATTACATTTATTGTTATGACTTATGAAGTATTGTAATGATTCTAAGGGTCCACTCTTGGCCTTCATTTACGACCGTTGGTTGCGCCACTTGGAACGATGAGGTGTGGATATGTCGGAGGAGGAGGAGACGTG
>CAUOFW020005382.1:0-27413 GCA_963454935.2 Ilex paraguariensis
GCTGGTTAGAGTAAAAGATTGAAATTTTTTTTGTCAGTGGTTAGAATTTATTTCTATGCGGGCTACGGGTCCAAAGGAGAAGTAGTTAGAAGTGAGTTGGATTTGAAAAATTCAAGTGAAAGAGGAAGTCATTAATGTGAATGCTCCTATGCTTAAGACTTTTTGATGTTACCTTATCTTGTGCTATACTGTTTTTTTGTGTCACTCTTTTTTGTTGGAGGCAACTTTTTTAAATGAAAAATGATTGATTACTTAGATTGGTTCTCGCATTCCAAGGCCCAAAAGAAGGAGCAAGTTTGTTTGAGTGTTCATTGGTCGGGTGGATCTGTATGTAGTTTCTCACAAATTATCCACACAAATTAAAGAACCGGCTTTACCGAGGATTCAACTTAGAAATATATTATATATATATATATATATATATATATATATATAATTAATTACTTATGATTTTCCAACCCCAACTACCTCAAACGGTTTAACTCTTAATTTTACTACCATTAGGTCTAATTGAGTGCTTAATCTGAATCTCATTGACTCCTTTCAATAGAGTCTCTAAATTCTTAATTTAATTTAATATACACCTTAAACTAATTAGGACACCCATACCTGTCATATATTGATTAGAGAGATACTTAATTTAGACATGTAATGTAAAATCTCAAGTACCTAAACCATCTAATCCACTCCGAAAGAAAAGCAAAAAAAGACTTATTATGCATCTGATAAGTCTTGTTAATAAACTTATACGAACTCAGTCATTTTTTTTTTTGGTCAGAGTACGAACTCGATCTAACTGCTCCAATATTGGTGGGGTTGTTTCATATACGAAACGGTTTTATATTTATGCATACAAATCTAATCATGTATGTCCTTCACAATTGGCCGTCCTTGACACTTTTTCGGTGCCCTAGAACTTATGCAAGTTTCTTTATAAATCTCTACGAACTAAAGTTTGATATAGAGTTCATCATAAGCAAGTGTATACTTTATAATGAACCTATCTTCATTTGACCAGAAGTTAATTATCTTCTACATTTTAAATCAAACAACTTTCATCAAACTGTGAAGCACATATACATCCGCAAGACTAGAATATATGTATTGAATATCTATCCAACATGAATACGCATCAAATACGGCTTGATAAGTATTAAATTGACACAACCAAATACATCTCCAATATTTGGGTGGTGTTGTTTCACATACAAAATGGTTTTATATTTATGCATGCAAATCTAATCATGTATGTTCTTCACAACTGGTTGTCTTTGGCACTTTTTCGGTGCCCTAGAACTTATGCAAGTTTGTGTATAAATCTCTACAAACTAAAGTTTGATATATATAGAGTTCACCATAAGCAAGTGTATACTTTATACTGAATCTATCTTCATTTGACCAGAAGGTAATTATCTTCTATATTTTAAATCAGACAACTTTTCATCAAGCTATGAAGCACATATACATCCGCAAGACTAGAATATATGTATTGAATATGTATCAAACACGAATATGCATCAAATACAGCTTGATAAGTATTAAATTGACACGACCAAGTACATCTCCAATGTTCTAAAAATATTTTTGACACGTTGAGGATATGTCGATTATAAATGATTGGTATGTTTCGGATATGCAACAATACATTAGGACTAAATATAGTATTATTGAAAGAATAGGTCATTGAAGTAACTCAGATAAGTTTTTTTGTAAAATAAAAATACCTCAAAACAACTAGTCTATTCTGAGTTTTGTTTATTGAGCAAGAGCCTTTTGTAACATATCATTGCCCTCCAATCTAAAATTTTACCCATTTATAAATTGAAAACAAGATATCAACTTGAATACAATAATAGTTGGTCATATATTTGATGTTTTGGAATAGTTTTGCCTGAACAATGAAGTTTATATTATTTTTGTTAATTAGGTGAAAATTTTTAATTTCAAAATAATAAACAGTTTCGCCGACAAAGGTAAGTGTGAGGATCTGAGGGATGAGCATTTATTGCGCATGAAAAAGGGTGTAGATCATTAAATGTCAAGATAAGACTGTCTATCCTTGCACTCATTGCTAATTCAGGTATAAATACTCCTTAAAAAAATGAACAAGGGTACGCAAGACTAAATTGAAAAATAGATACACTGTGCTCAAGACTCCAATCCTTATTGACTTAAGCTTCAGAAAGGATAAACCACGTGTTCACACGGCCCTTTTTCTGACATTGTGGTTGTTTCAGGTTTACCATTGAAAGGATCTCTATCTCAATCTATTATAGGAAATCTCCCGTTCAACATCCAAGGTCCTGCTAGAAAAACCGGGTACATGCACGGGTCCCTTCCCACGAAGCTCCACTTTTTTGCCACCGTTGGGTCCTTCTCCAACCACCTCTGAGGGTGGAATTCCACCCAATCTGGCCCCCATAACTTCTCCAACCTTCCCATTACATAAAGATGAAACACCATGCTCGATCCTTTCTTGATCTCAGTTCCGTCCGGTAACACGTCATCCTCCATCGCTTCGTTGGCAACGAGAGAGTCCGGAGGGTAGAGTTTCATACTTTCACAAAGGCAAGCATGCATGTAAACCAGGTTTTGAAAATCGGCCGTTACGTAACGGTAACGAAGGCCACCGATTCCGTTACACCCCGATTTTTTGCTAAGAATGGATTTCACATTTGTAACGACCGTTACGGCACCGTAACGGTTTTTAACGTAGCTATGATTTGCAGGGCTTGTCACCGAACTGATATTTGTACTTCCACTATTAATGGAGTTGCCATGGGAGAATGAAATTGCAAGAGTTTTGAGGAGATAGAGGAGTAGAGAAAGAGGTGGAAATTTGAATTGAAGTAAACAGAGAGAAGGAGTGAGGAAGCCTGGGCAGAGAAGATGAAACAACTGGGGTCTCTGTTTTTTTTTTTGTTTTTTTCTCTATCAAACCATTGAGCTACTACATTACTATTTTATTTAAGGCCCATCATTAATGGGCTAGTTGTCTTTTGAGTAAATGGGCTAACAATATTCTTACTTTCTTAAAGTTTTTATTTGGGTTCTTTAGAAACCAGTATACCTAATTAGACTTATTTGACAAAAAGTACATAGAACAAAATGTGAGTTAAAAAGACATAAATGTCCATTTTAGGGTCATTTAATTCAAAATCTCTTATCTTTAATACACCTTGATTCATGTGTGTTTGTTAATATATATATATATATATATATATATATATATATATATATATATATATATATATATATATATATATATATATATATATATATATATATGTTGTTAAATGTTTTTAAATCTTTTAACAACAAAAAAATATTTGAATCAAGGTGCATTAAATTAATTTGAAAATAAAATCACTTTCTAAAAAAAAATGCATGAATTAAGGTGCATTAAAAGATAATACAAAATTTAGATAAGAGATTTAACAACAAGTATATACATACATACTAGGCCTGTTAAAATTAGACACGACATGATTAACCGACACGAATTAAGCGGGTTTGGGTGATAAATGGGTTAATCCGTTAAACATGTTTAATAAACGGGTCGTGTTTGGGTGAGTCATGTCAACCCGTTTATCACCTGTTTAAATAAATTTAATATAATAATAAATTAATAATTATTTTATATACATATAAAATAATGAATGAGCAAAAAAAACAGTAAAAAAATCACTTCAAAAAAAAAAATTAAAGAAATCAGTTCGAGGCATTGAATTACCTTTTCTTTGAATCCCACATCGCCAGAAAGAGTGGAAAGATGGAGCTTTGGTTGTCTATAAAAAGGGTAGTGGGCCTCATGCATTCAGTTGACCGGCTGTGGCTTATTACTGTTGGGTATGGTTGTTAGCTTTAGCTGGAACTCCTCAAATTGAGGAAAGTACATTTTGAAGCAAAAAATGTGGAGCGTAAAAATTTGTTAAAATATTTTTTTTACGAGTCGTGTTGTATTATTAATTCATTAATTGATTTGTGTTCGTGTTAAAATTTTTTATTCATTTATTAAATGTGTCGTGTATGAGTTTATATATTTTTTATTGTCATCTGTTTAATCTGACACGATTGACACTCCTGATATATATATATATATATATTAAAGTCCTTCCATAAAACTAGAAGATGTTTAGTAGACAATTTTTTAAAAAAAAGTGGTGCATTAAATATACATAGATTAATAGATGACAAAAATGTCACAATAAAAATAAATAAATTTAAATTATGTACTTGGATACAAATAAGTATCAAAATTAAGTACTTAATAACCTTACATTTTTTAGTGTGTATTTTTTGTTAAATAAATCTAATTTAATGTACCCATAATAATTTACTCTTTTTGTTTTAAACAGCCCATAGTATAAATATTACCGATTTTGATCATTTTTGAAAAATTACATAATGATACCATCAATACAAACATGTCTATATGATTTTAATGATCATTAAATATTCATATTGACTTGATTTTAGAGCAGAAACATACAAAAATATATTTTTAAGTGACATGTGAGTTAAAAAAAAAAATTCACATATTCTATTTTTATTACTATTAAGTAACGATCGATATGACCCGCATATGCTACTATGTTTCCGTTAATATAACGGCGACCGTTACCGTTATTAAAAACCGTAAACCATGTTCATGTCCTTCACTTCATCCGAAATGGACTTTTCGGAGCACTTCTCTCTGATCTCTTTAAGAAGCTCAGTTTCGACGTCTGGGTCGCTGGAGAGTAACCAGAAGAACCACGTCAGAGCAGCGGCGGTCGGGAAGTTGATGACTGTGTCTGCAAGAAAGTTGTCATCCTCATGTCCAGAACCCATTAATAGCGATAAAAGATCAGCAGATTCAAGTAATGGTATCTCTTTACGTTGTTTCTTCTTCTTTTCCACCATTTCCATGACGGATTTCCGAACTCGACTCGCTGCAATCCTTAACTGTTTTTCTGATCCAACGTCAAGAAATCGTTTAGTTTTCCAGATTAAAGGAAGAATTGGTTTGTACCTTTCGACAATGATTGAAACCGCAAAATCAAAAGCCTCTGGCAATTCAACCTTTGGGAGTGATGAAACTAAGTACTCAACATCATACCCACAAGCGACTTTATATATGACGTCGAAAGTGAATCTCTCAAAAATATCTTGAAGATCAAGGATGGTTTTATTCGCAGCAGCTGCCGAGAGGATCGGAAGGAGACGACCGGTGGGCTCAGCTTCGACGACAGTGTTGTCAAGTTTACGAAAAGCTTTTCCGTTCATGTCATTTGTCTTAGAAACTTCCAGTGGTCGCCGTCTCCGAACAAGTCGTAGAAAATTTTTCGAACATTGTCGCCTCTATTATAGATTTTGAACTTTGTCCTGAGGATGTGATGGACATTAGATGGGTTAGCCGTGAGGATCCACCGGCCACCGGCCACCGACAGGGTCACGGAGGAGACAGGTGAAACAGGCGCGGAGCCAAGAATTTTATATAGGATGGACACTTTAATTATATTATGCACTTCAATTTTTTTTTCTTTTAACTAACCAAATTATATAACATATTTATATTTATTATATTATATTTGATATATAAAGTTCATTTAACATAAAAATTTTTTTAAAAAAATGAATATTGTCAGAGACGGAGCTATGAATATCTATGATAGAGGCAAAATATAACTGGTATAAAAAAATATTTAGTCGAAATTAATACAAAAAAATTCAATTTAAGAATAAAAAAAAAAGGTAAGAATCAACACTAAATTATTGTGAAATAGTAAATTTAATTTTTATTTAGTTGAAAAAATATCTTAACAAAAAGACACAAAATAATTTTTTTAGTACATTTTAACCTAATTATATATTTCAACAAAATATAATTTTTTTTTTTTTAAATCTCCAACATTTTGTATGTGAATTAAATATAAATTAATTTTTCACTAATTTTTTATCCAAGCCTTCTCTCAACGTTTTGTGTGTATAATTTTGATATGTATTATATGTATTTGCTTAGTAATTGAAGAATGTCCATATCGTTAGAAGTTATGAATATTCTATTGGATTTATGTATAAAAAGTTTAAGGCCTTTTTTTTAATTCAACTGAGTTTTAATTTTGTTCGGCTAATATGTTTTTAGATTGGGAAAGGAGCCTGAGAGACTACCTCGCCCGCTTCAACGAGGAGGCTCTCCAGATTAAGGAGCTAGATGATAAGGTATTTCTTGCCGCCTTTATCGCCGGCCTCCGCACCTCCAGTTTCATGTTCTCTGTCCTCAAGAAGCCGCCCTCCAGCATGCCCGAGCTGCTGTCAAGGGCACAGAAGTACATGAATGCTGAGGATGTCACCAAGGGCCGTCGAGGTGAGTCCTCCCAAGGAGGGGAGAAGAGGAAAGACACCCGTGAAGACAAGTGGGAGGCAGAGAAGAAGAGAAAGAGAACCGAAAGAGTTTCTGTGAAGGACCGTCTCGATCCGTGCCCCCCGAGAGACCGACAACCTTTCACGCCACTCAATGCCTCGGTGAAACACATCCTATTCCAGATATAGGATGACCCCACGCTCTATTGGCCTGGAAAAATGAAGTTCGTCCCAAACCGTAGAAATCACAGTAGGTACTGTCGCTTCCACCGCGACCATGGCCAAGACACAAATGATTACTATAAGCTCAAGAGGCAGATAGAAGAGCTCATATAGCATGGTCAGTTGATGCAATACGTTGCTAGCAGAGAACAAGCCCCGCCATCTGGTCAGGACCAGGAAGACAGAGAACGCCAGCAATCCCTCGAAGAAATTCAGACAATCTCTTGAGGGCTACAACTTCGCCAAGGAAACATTGGCCCACCTGTGGGACACGCCTGAAGATTTTATTTATCTTTTACAATTTCAGTTGATTTATTTTGTTATTCATTATTTTATGAAAATAAAATTTTGTAAGATTAAGGTTTTCATAATTATCTTATTTTCATCTCAAACAGCCTCTGACCTATCAACAACAAGGTAGACAAAAAGTCAAAAGGCGTCCAGACGAGGGGTTTCGCCCTCTCCACCTTGGTGCCTCTTTCAATGTCGCCTAGATGATGGATTTACCCCCTCTCATCAGGCTGCCAAACAATAGGTCTCACCCCCTCTCATCAGACGACTTAGACGATGGGTCTTACCCCCTCTCACCAAGCGGGCCCAAACGATGGGTCTTACCCCCTCTCACCAAGCGGACTCAAACGATGGGTCTCACCCCCTCTCACCAAGCAGCTTAGATGATGGGTCTTACACCCTCTAACTAGGCGGGCCCAGACGATGGGTGTTACCCTCTCTCACCAGGCGGGCCCAAATGATGGATCTCACCCCCTCTCACCAGGCGCCCAACTTTAGGTGCCCAACACCAGGCACCATGAGCCCATTTCATCAGCACCTTCCTCATCTCCATCTCAATGGAATGAGCCTCAGACACCCAACTCCTCAACACCCTCCTCATCTTCATCTCAGTGGAATGAATCTCAGGCACCCAGCTCCTGAGAGCCCTCTTCATCTCCATCTCAATGGAATGAGAGAGCCCTCCTCATCTCCATCTCAATGGAATGAGTCTCTGTCATAGCAGCCCTCTTCTGAGCTAGTTCTACCTCTGCTCCCAAGCAGCCTCAATCACCAACTTAGCACCTCATTCATGAGCCAACCCCAACTTTTCCCGGCATTCTCTCGTGTCTATCGTCCAAGCCCTACTTTCTTCGAGGCATCCTCTCATACCTGTCGCCTGAGCCCTACTACTCTGTGGCATCCTCTCGTGCCTGTCACCCGAGCCCTACTGCTCCGTGGCATCTTCTCGTGCTTGTCACTTGAGCCCTACTTGCTCTTCAGCAGCCCCTGTGCCTGCCTCTCTGATATCCCAAAGGTCCAAAGCCTCTCGTTGACCAAAGTCAGGTCAAAGCAGGACAGTTATGTGGAGCTACAGTCCCCATAGAAAACCGCACAGGAGTCCTAACTCCTATAGTAGTACAAAGGCTAGCACAGAAGTCTCAGTCTGAAAAGGAGTGGGGGCACCACACCTAGAAGTCAAAGTAGGACAGTTATTTTTTAAATTTATTTAATATTACTCTTATTTTTATTATATTTGTAGGTTTATTTGTCACTGTGGTGGTACTTTAAAAAATAGTAAAAATAGTTATCACAACAGTGATAAAATATTTATAAATATGATAAAAATATTCACAAATATAATAAAAATATTCATAAATGTGTTAAATTTTTTTGTACTAAAAAAAATAGTCATAAATAATTACCATAAATATAATAAAAATACCTACAATAATGATAAATCACCCACAAACATAATAAATTTTTTAGTTATAAAATGACCCATAAAAATTATAAACATAATCATTAAAATAATAAAAATTAGAGATATGTTACCATAGTTATTTCTTTGGTGCCGTAATTAAATCCCTTGGTCATTATGGAGTAAACAATAGGGAACTACAAGTCAAACGTAGAGTAATGATTCAATGGTGAGGATTATTCGGGTCAATTTTATGTGCATCTTAACTAATTTTCTCTTCGATTCGATTAAACATAAGTCATTCAATGCTTAACTAGGTTATTTATGAGAGATTTATCCCTCACAGTCAAGCCACCCTAAAGGGCTAGCAAAATCAAACTTAGAATATCTGAATATACAATACGTCGTTATTATCACTTAAACAATCTTTGGAGTTAAGTTACGAAATTAATAAGAGACTTAGTTCAATATAGTAATTGAATTATTTATAGTTTTAATATTAGATATAGTTTATTTTTGGATTTGGATTTAGATCCTCTCCAATACACTTTCTCTTCGAGCCACATTATCTACCATTAATAATTGAGGGACCCATTAATATATAATGGTAGGTCCCAATGGTGAATGATCAGAGAGGATCTTACTCTTTCATTTCTACTCTGACGGTTATATTGAATTAAATCTCTAAATTAAAAATAAATAGCATTTTTCGTTATATGAATAGTTTACTATAATCTGGTGTGATTTATGTTCCGTTTAGTAGGAATGATAAAAAATATGCGAGATGTATTTTCTATCCTTCAAAAATGAAAAATATGAATAATACATTTTTCTTCCTTTGTGTTTGATTAGATGGATGACAAATTTTTTTTTAATTTTTTTTTTGTGTTGCTAAGATTAGGGGTGATAATTTAGTCGTGTCGTGTCAAATTCGTGTTAAGTCATAAAATTATGAGTTTTTTATATTTTTCGTTCGCGCATCAAGTCATTTTTAAATTCGTACTGAGTTATAATTAAGTCTGTGTCATAAAATTTGTGTTGAGTCAAAAAATTTCAACCCTAGTTAAGATGGAAAAAATATATATATTTCTTTATTTTATTTTTAATATATATATATACACACACAAATTTTATCATTATATTTTTATATGAAATTAATGTATACATAATATATAGACAAATAAGATACATCTTAACTCAAATAATTAACTTTTCATCAACTTTCCTTCTAATTTTGAAGGGATTGATTTTGGTGAGTTGAAAGATGAAGAGAGTGACTCCCTTTATTACACGTGTTATGACATTAAATGAGCTCACACAAGCATGGCAAGACAAGGCACGTGAAGAGGGCACGAGTCACTAAGACGAACAAGCATAGCCGAATTGGTCAGCAAGCTCAGCAAGCAGTGGAAGAGCTCGGCTCTTACCAAACCGTCCTATTCAATGAGTCAGGGAATAATGAAAGAGATCGGCGTCCATTATGACCGAGCTGTTTCAAATAGTAGATGAAAAGATAAAGATTCGTTTATAACTTAGGGATTCAAGATAAGCCAAAGAGCTTGATTCTAGGTCAAGGGAATTATCGGAGAGATTTCAGCAGCTACCCAAACTGAATCACTGAATGAAAGGAAGGTGTGCCACCTCGAAATGAAAATTACGGAAACCCTAATCAAACAGGGATCTATAAAATAAACAAGAAACTATGGTGAAAGGTACGTTGAACTCTCATTTTCTTCTAGCAATCACATTTGTTCCATTACTGACCTAAGCATTGGAGTGTTTTCGATCGAAACACTTCGATCTTTGGCAGTTTGTTCGTTTGCAGAAAGAGAAGATTTGGAGATCCAGTTCAGAAACAAACTTTACTAGAAATATCCAGTCCAATTCCATTGAGGGGTAATCCATCCTTTTTTTATATGAAAAGTTAATTAACCCAATTTTTCATCCTTCATTTTTTCATTCTTTATCAAATATGATGTTTTATTTATTCCTCCAATTTTCTATTCTTTCAACTTTTCATTCTTCCATTTTTTCATCATACCAAACAGAGTATTAGTGCCGCTTAAGGATCTTACTTGAGATATGCAAGAATTATATCCAAAGTTCAATTCACCACAAATAGATTATTAACTTTCTTTTGGCAGATTGATAGAGTTAAAGTTTGACTATGACTCAAGTTATCGATATATTGTAAGAGTTACTTTGGTGACTCGTAGAAAAATTTTCGGGGAGAAATGTTATATGAATAATCGCCATACCATTTGGCCCTATTATGTCAAACTAATCCAGATCTGTGGGCTATCCAGTGCAGATTGTGATCATATTTTTTGGGTTTTGTTATTGCATCGCATTTCTTATGATCACACTCCACACAGTAGCCTAAATTAACTCTTACGTTGTTGTTTTTAATTCTTACAAACGGATTCTGAAATGTCCGGTGATTCGATTGAATGAAGTTTGATACAGTCAAATTATATGTTCTACAAGAATAAGAAAAAGAATCCAAGTGATAAGAAAATGATAACCTAATTTCTTAAGTTGTTTGTTTTATAATAAACACTTGGATATTAGGCGTAATGCCGATTAAGGATGAGAATGACACGTTACGACATCCGAACCTTATACAAAGTAAATAAGTTAGGATTATATAATGTTTGATACGAATTCGAGCATGACACGAGTCGGTGACATAAATAATAATTGAGTTTGATTAGTATCAAGTACGAATGAACCTATTTTTGCACGACAAATACCTGTGATAGATGGTATATGATAAAAATGTAGGCTTGTTTATTTTTTGATGTAAGGTATTGTACAATTTTTTGATAGAAATAAAAGATTTTTTACTTGATTTTGTTAAGGTACAATTTGAGAGCACTTTTAGTTTGTACAAGACCTATGCATAATGGATTTAATTGGGGTAAATGTTCAATGTAACAGTGAGAAAAGAGACTTTTGATCCCGAATTGTTGATTCACTTAGATATACAAATCCAACTAAATAGAACATGGCAATAGAAAATTTGTCTTAGCGTATCAGCATATTTAGTACAATCCTATATAATCGGCATGATTTGATTGTTACCTTAAAAGCAATCATCTTTTTCTTTTCCTTGTCCATTTTCTAGTTCATCTTGTTTATTTTTCTAATTTCAAGTACTAAAACCTGTACCATTAATTAAGTTGTCACTACTCATTATTTATTAATTTTTCTTTTAAATTTCACAGAGACATTTGACATATTACTCTACTTCAATTCCTCATTTAAATCAAATAAATAAACTCCCAAAACAAGTTTATAGGACGATAAATCGGATAAAAGCAACCGAGTGTTACATAATACAAAAATTAAAAGTCAAAAAAACATTATAAAAATTAATTAAAGCTTTTAAGCTATTCTTTTTTAAATTTAATCAAATAAAACTTCGGAATCTATAACATCAATTGTAGAAGAACGGCGGGGTTTGTTTCGACTCGGCAGCTAAATGCAAGCCTGTCTTGACCAGTTGTTGACCCAAAACTTGATAATTTGTATCACGAAAACTTTAGTCATTGAAATTTGACTTTGAAAATAAATAACGCCTTTTGGTTCATTGCAAGCCGTTGCTGACCCAAGTTAGTACAATTAATAATGCCTTTTGGTTCCTGGAAAACGACATACACCTGGACAAGGAAGCCGTGAGCACCATGTCATGCCGTCCATTCATTCCATGACCTACATTAGGAAATGTGTCGCTATGATCACGTTGGGTCTCAATTTATTGGGATATCGAGCAAATTTCACATCAATTATCATTCAATCGGTACGATGAAAAATAGATTGATCAAAAATTAAAAATATAAAAAGTTAGAGCTATAAATATAACGTTATGTTTGGTAATGATGAAAAATAGAAATGATAGAAAAAATGGATGGATTAATTTTTCTTCCAACTTACCAAAATTAATTCTTCCAAAATTAGAAGGAAAGTAGATAAAAAGTTAATTATTTGTGTTGAGATGTATCTTATTTTTCTATATATTATGTATACATTAATTTCATATACAAATACAATTATAAAATATGTATATATATATATATATATATATATATAAATTTTAAAAATAAAATTAAAAAAATATTTTTTCCATTTTAATTAGGACTGAAATTTTTTGATTCAATACGATGACACGATTAGAACTCGACACGAATTTTATGACACGAACTTGATTAACTCGAATACAAACACAATAAAAAATAAACAAATTAACTCGTAACTCGACACAACACAATTAATTAAATGAGTTAAGTTAGGTCTGACACGACACGAATTGATTGTCACTCCTAATCTTATCCAGCACAAAAAAAAAAAAATTTAATTAGTCATTTTTATTTTTCATGCATCCAACCAAATATAAAGGAAGAAAAATATATCATTTTTACTTTCCTTTTTTGAAGAATAGAAAATGTATCCCTTCTACATTTCATCCATCCTACTTTATATTCTTCCTACCAAACGAAACATTAGTGATGATGGAGTATTGTACACTCCACTTTTTTTTTTTTTTTTATACACAAATTCACTACATAGACTGTACACTCCACTTATTAGGTGCACCTTTTATGCCGAAAACTCATGTCTAACAAGTAGTATCGAAGTCATAGTCCAAACCACCGTGTGGACTTAGCTTCTTGTGCGAGATGAGAGAACATTGATAGTCATTCATTATAAGCCTTGATCGAGAAGGAGATTGTTGAAAGTATCGAACAAGTCTTACGTCGACGATTAGTGATGAGGGAGTCCTGGACCATATAAGGATGGTCACTTTACCTACTAGGTGCACTTTTTAGACTGAAAATCCATGCCCAACACTATTTTTCAAGATTTGAATTTTAGGCACCATAAAAAAGTGGGACAAATTTAGGGTTTCTAAAAAAGGACCCCTAAAAAAATAAAAATATGATAATGGAGCATAGTGGACAGCCCATGGGCTAAATTTTGGCCTGGCCCAGCCCAGAACACTCTAGAAGAAATTTCTTTGCCCAGCCTGACTATGGGCCAATTGTCCTAATCGGCTGGCCCAAGCACTGTTATCTAGTTTCATGGCCCGGGGTTAGATTTTTCTTTGGGTCAGGCCAGTACAAATTTAACAAATAAAAGAGAAAAGCCGAATCCGTTTAAAACCTTATCTTTTTTTTTTTTTCTTAGTCGTACATTATTCCAAAGATATGGACGACGAGGTTTGAACACGTGAATAGTGGGGACAGTGGCGAACAACCGATAACCTCAATTTTGAAACCTTATCAGCAAAAATCTAACCCAGATAGACAAGGGCATCATAGAATTTAACTTGAGAAACAAACAGGTTCTAATTAATAATTTAATTACCGGTTTCTATAATTTCTAAAATATCCATCTCACCCCCTATCCTATACCCAAACAAGTCTCTTGTCCTCCACCTCTTTCTTTCTCTCTCACACACACACAACTTGTCGATTTTAATTTCAAAATAAAACTGAAATTATTTGAATTTTGATACTGACACACACAGTTACACATATGCACACACAACACATTTGTCAATTGAATGTTAAATTTCATGAAATAAAATGTTAAATTGAAAGAATTGAAGGCTAATTTGATAAATTGAAAGTCAATTTAGTATTAATTTAATGAAATTAAATAGTAATGTGATGAAATTGAATGTTAATCGAATAAAATTTAATGTTAAATTGATGACATTTAATTTCAATTGAATAAAATTGAAGGATCATTTGATTAAATTAAATGTAAATTTGATAAAGTGAACGTTAATTGGATAAAATTGATTGTTAATTTAATAACATTTGATGATTAAATGATGAGATTGAATACTCATTTGAGTCAATTGAATATAAATCTGTTGAAATTAATAGTTAATTTTCATAAAATTAAATTTTAAATTAATTATATTTAATATTAATTTGGTGTTAGCCTCTACTAGCAGCACTGGCATAACCCAAGTTTTATTAATTAACTGTTACTTTATTGAAATTAAATGTTAATTCTTTATTATTAATTTAACGAGATTCAACATTTAATTTGGTGTTGAATTAATAAAATTAAATATTAATTTAATAAAATTGAATGTCAATTTAGTATTAATTTAATGAATAAAATTTTTAAGTTTTGAAATGAAAGGTACTTGAATAAAATTAAATTTGAAATTGATAAAACTCATTAGTTTTGTTGGATGGTGTGTGTGATAACTCAAAAACTATAGAAAGTGACAGTGATATTTTAAAAATTATAAAGAATATCTCTGTAATCGAACCATTTTCCGAGATGAAGACACGTGTGTTCGGTGTCATTAATCCTTGTTATCGAGATTACGTACCCATCGGGTCACAAGTCCCCTATCCCCCGAGGTAATGATAATGGGGATCAAGTGGCATCCAGTACGTTTTTATGTACCGACACGTACCCTCGGTCTGATATGGTACATCGGTCGCTAGGCCTCCCCCTCTCGGATTCAAGATGTACCTATTTCTCGGCTCCGAGATGTACCTCTTCCTCGGCTCTGAGATGTACCTCTTCCTCGGTACCGAGATGTACCCCCCTCATCTAGGATAAAGTTCTCTGCTCCAGCAGAGGCTATTGATGCACTGGTCACTAGCCTAGGCTAGACTAGGTTAGCTATCATGACCTCGTCTTACACAATTGGTGTCAAAAGGCACAGGAAGGCAGAGGCCACAGCCAATGAGGAACGGACGCGTGGCATATTGTGTCACATCAGAGACAGAAAGACCGCATGACCTTGCTGACACGTGACTTGGGAAAACAAGCATTTAATTACATCATTCCCTTGATGAGACTGCATTCAATGCGGTAAGGCTCGGAAGTGAAAGACAATAAATGTCTCTAAGGCTGGGCATTTATTGCATCCTCCCCGAGAGGAGCTCATTGAACCGTCGGCAGGCCAATGACACAGTCTTGATTGCTCGGGGTCCCGAACAGTTAAGAGAGAAAACATTCCTCATAGGAATCAGTGCGTACGTTGCCTGTATCTAATAATCACCTACTGACCACACTGACAGCAATCATGAGTATTTGAGGTATAAATACTCCTCACTAAAAGCAAGGAAGAAGAGGTGAAACTTTTGCTACAAATTATACTCAGTGTTTTCTTCTTCCTCTCTCTCAAAAATTGACTTGATCGTCGGAGGGGATACGCCGGAAAACACTTTGACGCCCTTCTAACTTGTTTTTCTTTGTTCCAGGAACCTTTCTTCAGCCTTACTGGATCGTTCCTTTGATTCGCGAGGATCTCCTATTACCGTTCCAGGTTACCACCGGATCTCACAGGCTGTTCCAAGCAGCGTGGTTGACCACTCAACTGACTCACTCGAGTTCACCAAGGGAGAAATCTGTTCTCGTTTTTATATTGTGCAAGATCTAGCACGCACAATCTGGCGCCGTCTGTGGGAAACGACTAGTTTTCCTAGTTTTTTTTTCTATAAATAATAGTGACCATGGTGAACACTCGACAAAAAGGGAAAGGTCCCCACCAAATAAGTCTCAAATTACAAGCTCCCTGTCACCATGAAGGGAGGGATTACACTGATGGGAATAAAAATGCCTCTACTTAGTAAAGAGGGGTTACCCCTCAAACTAGTATGGGAATCAGGTCAGGAGGATCAACCCCCTTGGCTCGTCAGCTGGCGGAGGTGATCGAAAAAAAGTTTGGCGATAGATTACGACAGCTGAAAAAGGACAATATAAACGTCCTAAGCCGGCTCAACGAATTTGCTGCCTCCGGCGAAGGGTCGAGGGACTCATTCCTTTCTCGTGGGTTCCCCGCCCGGGATGCGGAAACGAAGGATCTAAAGAATCATTTAAACAACAAGGCAGAAAGCTCCAAGGCCCCAAAGCGACCGAGAGCCAACGAGCACCCTCCTAACGACCATTCAAGGAAGGCAAGACCATTAGCCCTGGATAACCTCCAGCGAGGATTGTCTAGACGGAGGAAGGGAGATGAGTCCGAGGATGATTCTACCCTATCCACACGGCAAGGCCCTGGGGACAAAGTTCAAGGACTCCTGCCCCCAAAGCAAACACATGAGCAAGCCTCCTGGAAGGACAAGGCCCTGGGGACAGAGTTCCAGGACTCCTGCCCCCGAAGCAAACACAGGAGCAAGCCTCCTGGAAGGGTAAGGCCCTGGGGATAGAGTTCGAGGGCTCTTGCCCCCGAAACAACCACGAAAGCAAGCCTCTTGAAAGGGCAAGGCCGTGAAGACAGTTCAAGGAATCCTACGCAAAAAAGTGCACGCAAGAAAGTATTAAGTACTCAAGAGCTTTATTGCAAAAAGAGGGGCTTTGCGTCCCCAAAAGCTACAAAAAAAGAAAGAAAAGTACAATCGAAAAGAAAAAAAAATTTCATTTTGTCCCGAGCATCTCCAAAACATCCGCCGAAGGCGAATCGACGTAGAAAGGTTGAGCAGCTTCGGGAGCAGGCAGAGAGGGAGGTACTTCGGCAACAGAGAGACCCTGAGGAATATTATGATCGAGGGCCTGGTCCGACGGGGCCTCATAAGACAAATCCACTATTACCATCTCAGGCAGATCCGCCGAAACTTGCACCGGCGTTGAAATCTCGCCCTCGACAGCAATCTCGGCTTCGACCTGTTTCATCTCAGCCGAGGGCACGTATTTGTGCATCTGGAAGAGCGGGGAGTCTGACGGGATCCCAGCAGACTAGAGCGCCTCGTCCCACCCCTTCTTGAAGAACTCCTTGTTATTTTCTTCAAAAGCAGGGAGCACGTCATCGACGAACTCTTCTCGGAGTTTCTCCTCGGACTTCCTGTTCTGTGCCTCGGCCCTAATCCTGTCCAGCTCTTGGGTCAGAGCCAGACAGCTTTTCTCTGAACCAACAGCTCTCTCCTCCGCCGCAGAGAGCCGCTGCGTCTGCTCTGTGATCCTCCCCTCAGCGTCGGTAAGGGCAGCACTTAGCTTTTCAGCGCTGACTTTAGCCAACTCGGCATCCTTGAGGAGTTGCTCAATTTGAGCAGCCTTCCCGACAAGGGTGGAATCCCTAGCAGCTACGTCCTCCTTAGCGCTGGCGAGGGCCCCCTCCGCTTCTTCCTTCTGCTCTCGGACCTGGTGGAGGTCCATCCTAGCCCCATGATACCGCGTCGCTATTATGGAGATCTGTTGGGCGGCCTGCAAACGAAAAAAGCACGTCACTAAAAAGAAAAACGGCTAAAAAAAAAAGGAGAAGAGACTAAAGCAAAGATGGAACTTACCACCAGGGAATTCTGGATGATAGAGCGAAACAACACGTTTGTTGATCACCCCCTGTGAGCCACCATGTCGGCCTCGAAAATGCAGCGTCTCACTCACTGCATTGGCGACATGAGAGTCCTGCAAAATGGAGTCGTCGACCCTGATCACTCGGTTCATGTGATCAGTGGCTCGAGGATTCCACTCCGCGGCTTCCACTGTCGGCGGAAGGGGAGGCGGAGTCTGCTGTTGCTGTTGTTGCTAAGGAGCAGGAGGTAACCCACGGTCTCTCCCACTTTGCTGCTGAGCGGAGGGTGCCCTGGATCCCCTGCTAAGGCCATCGTGCCTATGTTTGACCCTTCTCTCCTCCTCTACCTGAGGATCCTGGTCACGCACTTGCCTCCGACTGACGACTCTTAAGGATGGGATGGTGCTGGTCCCTGTAGATGGGGCCCCACCAGCCAATCCTCGTCCCCTCCCGGCAGCAAGGGCTTGCCTCTGCCTCAGGAACCCCAGATCAATGTGAGTGGTGCTGAACATGGCTATCTCGAGGGCGTCTTCAGCGTCTAGAGATTGTAAAATTTGAAAGTCTGGCCACGAATCTCTCCCCGAAGTCCCCACCTCGGCGGGCGAAGGAACCAAGTCCTCTTTGACCCCGAGCGCTTCAACTTCACCCTCTACTTCTGCCTCCGAAGCCCGGTCAGGGTCTTCCTCCAAATTCTCCTCGCCCTCTTGTCCCACCGCGAAGGCTCGAAAGGCTGGGGAAGCTGTGAAAACTTCTTATATCCGGGAGTGTAATTCAGGAGGATGTGGGCAGCCCGGCCGAACCCGTCGTCACCAGTAAATCTCCAAATTGTGACTAGGTCGGCAAAGTTCACCAACGACTGAGGGGGATGAGCTGTTTTCCGAGCAGGGATGTCTACACAAACAAAAAAGGAGTCATGAACATAGAAAATCTCAAAGAACAAAATAATAGACCCGAAGGAACCGACGTACTTGTCGTTCTCCATTCCAAAGGGCATAACAAGCCGTTATACTCGGGACCGACACCTCTCTGCCAAGATCCCTTGAAAATAAGTATGTCATCCTTGTACCCCTTGTCCGAGTCGGGAATGTGAGTTACGAGGTACATAGATGGGTCCCTGACTTTGAGGCAGAAGTGTTGTTGAGGCATGACTCTCAAGAGGGAATAGCAAAAAATGATATCATTCAGTCCAACATTCACCCCGAGACGCCTATTAAGCTCTAGGACCCCCATAATTATCTTGAAGACATTAAGGCAACACTGCCCGGGGAAAAGGTGAAAATGGGAGAGGAACTGAAGAAGTAGAGAGGGCAAAGAGAATCTAATTCCGCCTTCTATGATGACTTTGGTATAAAAGGGCATTGCACCCTCAGTACCGAGGGCACGAGGGTGCACAGCCGGGTTATAATCCTCTATGTCTACATACTGTGAGATGCTGTACTTGACCTTAAACCTATTAATTTGCTCACTACCCTTTACTTTATATTTCCCTGACCCCGAAGAACTGGCCTGAGGATTCTCAGGGGCAGGGCGACGACGAGGCATCTCGAAGAAAGTGAGAAAAAGTTGAGGATGTTTTTTCCTTGAAGGTCCCCAAGGAAGCTTCCTGAGGATTGGTCGCTAAGTGGCAACCAGAGACACCTCCAGTTATCGAAAAATCAAAAGGGACAGAAGGACGAAGAAAGGAAAGATACTGGGACTCACCAGAATGTAAAAAGAAGTTTTTTTTGGGAAATTTGAAGCGACTCCTTCCAGAATGTTTCAGAAGCAAGGATGAGACTGCTGGCCTTAAAACTCTGGTGAAATGGTTGGACAGTTGACAACGAAAGGAAAGGGATCTCCGGCGAAGTCTCCGGCAAGGGCTTTGTGAAGAAAAGTTCAGAACGATGAAATGAGAAAAAGAGAGGAAGCCCATTTATATATAGCACCTATCCCATCATTGGGCGCGAAGAACGAAAAGGCGCATTTCATGCTCACAACGTCCTAAGCAGGGGAAAGCGGCTAGAAGCAATGATGAAGCAGTTGGGGTTGTTGTAAAACCCTTCGTCTCCTTACGACGCGTGTCCTCGGTGTCAGAAGATCGAAGGCTGGGGGGCAGTTGATAGGACATTTCTGAAATACTCCGAGATGAAGACACGTGTCCTCGGTGTCATTAATCCTTGTTACCGAGTTCACGTACCCATCGGGTCACAAGTCCCCTCTCCCCCGAAGTACTGATAATGGAGATCGAGTGGCATACAGTACATTTTTATGTACCGACATGTACCCTCGGTCTGATATGGTACATCGGTCACTAGGCCTCCCTCTCTCGGATTCAAGATGTACCTATTCCTCAGCTCTGAGATGTACCTATTCCTCGGCTCCGAGATGTACCTCTTCCTCGGCTCCGAGATGTACCTCTTATTTGGTACCGAGATATACCCCCCTCATCCAGGATGAAGTTCTCTGCTCCAGTAGAGGCTATTGATGCACTGGTCACTAGCCTAGGCTAGGCTAGGTTAGCTATCATGACCTCGTCTTACACAATTGGTGTCAGAAGGCACAGGAAGGCAGGGGCCACAGCCAATGAGGAATGGACGCGTGGCATATTGTGTCACATCAGAGACAGAAAGACCGCATGACCTTGCTGACACGCGACTTGGTAAAACAAGCATTTAATTACACTATTCCCTTGATGAGACTGCATTTAATGCGGTAAGGCTCGGAAGTGAAAGGCAATAAATGTCTCTAAGGCTGAGCATTTATTGCATCCTCCCCGAGAGGAGCTCATTGAACCGTCGGCAGGCCGATGACACAGTCTTGATTGCTCGGGGTCCCGAGCAGTTAAGAGAAAAGACATTCCTCATAGGAATCAGTGCGCACGTTGCCTGTATCTAATGATCACCTACTGACCACACTTACAGCAATCATGAGTATTTGAGGTATAAATACTCCTCACTAAAAGCAAGGAAGAAGAGGTGAAACTTTTGCTACAAATTATACTCAGTGTTTTCTTCTTCCTCTCTCTCAAAAACTGACTTGATCGTTGGAGGGGATACGCCGAAAAACACTCCGACGCCCTTCTAACTTGTTCTTCTTTGTTCCAGGAACCTTTCTTCAGCCTTACTGGATCGTTCCTTTGATTCGCGAGGATCTCCCATTACCGTTCCAGGTTACCACCGGATCTCACAGGCTGTTCCAAGCAGCGTGGTTGACCACTCAACTGACTCACTCGAGTTCACCAAGGGAGAGATCTGTTCTCGTTTTTATATTGTGCAAGATCTAGCACGCACATGGTATAATCACAATCATTGAATGTTTGATAAATTTTATAGAACTTAATAATCTCATGGTGTATGTTTAAGTTGGTGCGGGAAGATAGTGTCTATAGTATTATTGATGTTCTATCTTTACTCTAATCAAGGGCGGAGTTAAGATTTTTGTTTATTTCGGATTAAGGTAAACATTCGTATGACTAACAAAATACAAATATTTTTTAATATATTATGTGGTCCAAAAATTTTGTTTTTAATGTTGACTCAAAAAATTATTTTTTAATTGTAGCCCAAAAATTTTGTTTTTAATGTTAAGCCAAAAAATTTATTTTTTTAATGTTGGGTTAAAGTTTTTTGGGTAGATTTTAATAAGTTTGGATAGATAATATTGGACTCAATTTATTTTGTTTTAAATGGGTTAAATTTTTTAATTTTTTTTGGATAAATAATGTGGGTCTAATATAAATGAGGGGCACACATAATATATTATATAAATATATAATACATATATCCTACTAATAATTTTTTTTTTTGAGGGGGGCACTTGTCCATCCTGACTCAGCTGTCCCTCCACCCCTGCATAATCTCATCTCTGTTCCGATCAAAATAAAAATAGAAAACCTTGAAAAACTCTTTCTTTTTATGATTATTGGAGCCTAAGCCTTAAAGGTTTTGAAAAATTGGACTAATGATTAGTGATTTAGTGGACTGATACCGATAGCGTTATATGAAAGTGATCATTTTTTATTTTTTTTTTACTCTGGGCTGCACCCCACCATAGTTCACTAATGGTTTCGTCCCTAACCATGACACAGTTTTAATTTAATGGAAAAATTAAATTAAAATATTAAATATAACAATTTTAACACGATAAACTAATTTAACTGGTTTTATAGGCACACAATTTATTTTTTTTGATTTTCTAAAGCTTTATGTCTTGATTAATGTTTTATTTGTTATGATGGAAAGGTGAAAGAATAAATAAAATATCATGTTTGGTAAGGAAGGAAAATAGGGAGGATAAAAAAATGAATGAATTTATTTTTTTTCCAACTCACCAAAATCAATTTCTCCAAATTCGAAAGGAAAGTTAATTATTTGTATTGAGATGTATGTTATTTGCCTATATATCTTTTAGTATATATATATATATATATATATTATGTATATATTATGTATATATTAATTTCTTATAAAAATACAATAATAAAATATGTATTTATTGAAAAATAAAAAATAAAAAATTTAAATTAAAAAAATATATTTTTCCATCTTAGCTAAGGATAAAAACTTACGACTCAACACGATGAAACGATTCAAATTCGACACGAATTTTATGACACGAACTTGATTATATCTGATCACAAACTTAAAAATGATTTGATTCAACACGAATCTGACACGACTCGATCGTCACCTCTAAACTTAGCCAACACCAAAAAAAAAAAATTAATTATTTTTATTTTTCATCCATTGAACCAAACACAAAAAAAAAAGTGTATCATTCCTACTTTTCTTCATTGAAGAATAGAAGATGTATCCCTCTTACTTTCCATCCTTACTACTTTTCATTCTTCCAACCAAACGAAGCACAAGTATTTTGTCAATTGTCATACAATTAGAAATCTTTTGATTTGGTTTTCATAGAATTTGAAACCAGATGATACCGAATTTATAAAGGATTTGGATGCAGTGAATTTGATTTAGGAAAAAAGGGTATTTATCTTATGCTTTGTTTGGTACGGTAAAAAATAAAAAATTGGAAGGATGAAAAGTTTGAAAAATAGATAAAAAAATCATGTTTGGTAAGAAAAAAAAATATGAATGATAAAAAAGTTGATAGATTAATTTTCCTTTCAACTCACCAAAATCAATCTTTTTAAAATTGAGAGAAAAAGTGAATGAAAAATTGATTATATATGTTAAAATGTATGTTATTTATATATATATATATATATATATATATATATATATATATATATATATATATATATATATTATGTTTATTTATGACATATTATGTTTGCATTAATTATGTATATAGATATAATGATAAAATATGTATTTATATTTCTTCCATCATTCCACTTTTTAATCTTACTAAACACAAAAAAAAAAAAAAAAAAATCAATCTTTCTTACTTTCTATTTCCTCTTACCAAATACAAAAAAGAGAAAGAATGATTTCTTTCTTAAAAAGATAGAAAATATACTGCTCTCACTTTTGATCTTTTTATTTTTTTATCCACCCGATCAAACACATCATTAGAGTGTCGAGTTCCCTTGTTATTTCTCTAATCAAAATCATGACAAAAAGTTTACAAGACATGCCACAATGAGAAAATGATACTATTCAAACGTGACATAATTCAACTTCATTGATATATGGTGACAAGATCTTCCGTCTAAGCTGGGGAAGCTTTATGTTGACTTGAGGACTCTAAATTTTTCTTTTAAGAAGTTGAAGTGTGTCACTTAATCACTTAGATTTCCTAAAATTTAAAATAGTATACACAAACTCCTTGAAATTTGTACACGTGTAACAAATAGACCCCTGCCATTAATGTCTGTTAGTATATCCGTTAATAAATTATATCTAAACCTCTAAAATTTGAAGTTTGTAATCCCTCAAGTTTAAAATATTACACTTAAATAAAAGATACTCTAATTAAAGATAGAATATCAAATATTTTAAATTTTATAACTAAAATTTAAGTTCTATTATGTCATTTATTAAAATAAAATTAAAAATATAAATATAATTTTTTAAAAAAAAAAATCATAATTAGTACTGTTGATGCCAAAATTTAGATGGCCTCTATGTTAATTTATTGGGCTTCGATCACCTAAAAAAAAAAGTCGTAGACCGGAGGAGAATTTCAGGGGTTGACTCTCCGTTATCTAAGTCAACAAGTGACTCAAAGGTATAAAATACGTTTAGAAGCTCGGAAAGACATACATAGAACATCAATGAAGTTCTATTTATAAGAGTTATTAGGTTCTTATTTTTATACGCTGATTTAATATTATCCGTGCGATGAAATTTAGCTTATACATGATATATAGAATTCTATTAAATTAGAATTCTTGATCGGATAGGTTGGAGTTGGATTAAATGGACTTTTTACCTTTGATCAATTTTTTCATCATTAAGTACGAACATATAAACTAAGCCTAATTAATACATTTGCATATTTCATTATATCATCTATTGATATGAAAATCAAACAAAATCTCAATTTTTAAGGAAAAAATAGTAATCAATAAAAATATATCACAGAAACTCAACTCAATAGTCATTTGCATACGATTATACTGTTTATTAGAATAAAACTAAAAAATAAATAAGGGTCAAATTGTAATAGACACGATATTTTCTATCATTAATTGGGTTAATTTGATCGTTTAATAGATTCCGTTAGTTTCGTAACAAATAAAGAGTTTAAGTATAATATTTTAAACTTAGGAGGTCTAGGTAATTACATACTTGCAAACTTCAATGAGTTTAAATATAATTTATTAAGACATTTAAAATATTATACATAAATCCTTTAAAATTTGTACGCGTAACACCGTCTAAGTGATTAGGGAATTTGGGTTTAATTTTGCCTTTTTGATGGCTTTGAGGACTCTATTTATAGGTGGGTCAGTGGGGTTCTGGTACATGTGTGTTGGTGGGATTGTCAAGTAAACAAAATATATAGAGAGGCTGGTCATGGAGAGAAGGTGTGCATGGGCCTTCATGGTGTTGCTTGGGATGACAATGGTGATACTGGGTGAGGTGACAATGGTGCATGCTAATGGCGGGCAATTGAGCCCTAGCCAGTGTAATTCAGAGAGACAGCTCCTGACCAACGCATGCCGGCCGGTAGTGTTCGGGCAGCCGGCAACGCCTGTGTGTTGCCAGCGTGTGAGGATCAGCCACTTCGAGTGCATCTGCCCTATGTTCACCCCCAAACTGGCTTCCATCCTCGGTGTTCACACCGGGTCATTAAGCTACTTCAAGGTTGTGGAAGGAGGGTTCCACGTCACTTCAAATGTGGCAGTAAGCCCTCTCTCTCTCTCTCTCTCTCTCTCTCTACAATCAAACATGGGATTGATAGTATTCAATTATTTAGTGAGCCCAAGTTAGATTATGTATTTTGAGGGACTACTTCACCTATCGTCCAAGGCAATCCCGCCCAATACCCTATAAAATAAACATGGCCTACATGTCTGAGTTTTTGTGCATGCACAACAAATTTCTTGTGTCAAAAATACAAACTTTTCTTTCTTTCAAATTGCTTAATTAATTTCAATTTTTTTTTTTGCTGCAGATTTGAATTTCCCATGAGATGATGATGCACTTTCCTTGCTTGTTTTGCTGCTTCAGTGGCTTATGATCCTTTGGAGTTAGCATATCTCTAGATATTAATCTGGTTGTTGTTGCTCTTTGTACTTTGTGTGGTTGTTCTTGCTCTTGTACTTTGTGTGTTTTCTGCGTGTGAGAGAGAGTATTCATAAAAATAATGCAGGAGTCATAAGAGTATTTATGTAATCTTATCTTTTCTTTTTATCGAATAAAATGTGACGAATATAAAGACTCTTTATTTTATTATTTTTACAATCAATAATTACAAATAACTCAAATCAAAATCCGCAGTTAAGATACAAATCATAATCTATAGTTGGGAATAAATTTTCAGCTCTATATTGTAAAGTAGTCTGTGGAGGCTTTAAATTGCCCCCAATACCTCAAATTGTCTACAGGGGATGAGAGGTAGAAAGCAAGAGATAATAACTTTGTATCATGGTGTTATAGATATAATATAATATGTCCAAATGTCTGAGATTGAAGTAGCCTTAACTAGATAGTATATATTAGTGTCACACTTCATCCCGGGAGATCCCTTTCGTTTTTTAGAGATGGAAACATGACTTAACACGTAATAATACATGCGTCTATAATGTAATAATACATTTACAATCAATAATGTCACCTAATAACATCATAAACAGATAAACTATATAATATAATACACAATGGTGTTACTTGTACCAAAATAAAAGATTAGAAATATCATCATTTTATAGTAACAGGAAAAAACAAACACTCATGTACAAATTGTACATAACCAATTTCCTTAATTTTTCCTCATATTTATCATGTTAGTAGCTGCTCAAAAAAAAAAATCATGTTAGTGCGGTAGTAGACCTTACCCTAGAGTTCGACATCCCGAAAAACCAACAAATTTCTTAACATCATAATCAAATGAAATATAACAAAAATATGGATGAAATATAATTTTATCAAAAAGATACTCAAAACCTGCAAAACACCACCAAAGTGAACGCAACTCATTTTTAAACTCAAATTTGTTGGAACGAAAATCTCAATAGTCGTTGACAGCGCATATGTATCGAATATCAAAAATTTTCCTTTAATACCATACAAGACGGAATTAGGGTTTATCTTCGATATCCTTCGGGATCTTCTTAACATGAACGCAGAACAGAATCAACGAGCAACCGAAGGACAGCTCGATGAATCTCGCGGCCTTTTGTAGTATTTCCCAAATCGTCGGAATCTAGATGCAGTCTGGGCTGTCAAGATCTCAGAATCCTTTCTCTTTTTTAGCCTCTCTAAAAAACGTGAGTAAAGAATAAATGATGAGTAAGAGAGCTTAAACATCTATATATAGGTTACGATAGAGACCCTAAGGAGAAATAAGGACTGGGTTTCCAATGGATTCAGGAATCCTATGTCAGTCAATTAAAAACTTATTATTGATCTCATGAGCATTATCTCAAAATTATATTCGAGTTCTTTATTATTATATGATTAACAATCTCCCAACATTTAAGATTACAGATATTCATCAATTAAATAAATTACTGATAATTATATTTAATTAACTTCTTTTATTTTTTAAGACCTTACCACTTAACTTATTTGTCATATCGGATAATTAAATCTATCTGCAGGGTTTAACATGGACAAAACTTTTGAGCTTCATCAAGAGAATATCATTAACCTATTTAAATACTAGGACGCGATTTCCTTTAATATTTAATTTTTACCATACAAATAACATTTTCTCCCAATTTATCGAGTTTATTGGCTCAATATGAATATCATATTTTGATGAATTAAAGTAACAAACATTATATGCAAGTGGCATTTAAATATTTTGGGATTAAGAGTATAAGCAATCATAATAATCATGAGATATTTATTATCTTTTTGAATCAGTAAAAGATAATAACCTCAACATGAGTTTGTTTAATACATAAAGTGTACTAGTGCAATAATTCAAAACATCAAACGGTCTCTTATAGTCAAGATAGACTATGCCAGAATATTACACTACAATCATACTAATAGTGTGTCCAATTCTATCTAAGATTATGAACATATATATACTCATATATATATAAAGGATCCGATAATCTAATCTTCTGTGTATAAGTCGAACTCCACACAGCAGATTATCTAAAATGTAAAATATAAGACATACATGCATATCATATATTAAATATAATACAAATATTTTGCTTATATAGATTCTCAATAAAATAGAAAGAACAAACTTTTATTAATTAATAAAACGAGCTACATTACAAAAAATAATTTTTTTAGTATACTACTCTATCAAAATCAA
>CAUOFW020005383.1:0-27412 GCA_963454935.2 Ilex paraguariensis
AAGCGTTGTATTATAATTTTATTATCAATGGGTACTTAAAATTTTTCCTTCGACATGTATAAACAAGCAATTGTTCATTCATTGATCTCTCATTTGATTGCGCAATTAATTTTTGTAAAAATTAATTTATTTAGTCACAAACTTAATATTTTATCAATGATTTTAACAAATAATAGAAATTAACTTAAACTCTAACTATTCTATTAAACTAAATCTAAGTATCTGAATTACTTAATCTATCACAATAAAACTATTTAAACCATCAAATCAAAATAATTTAAATATGTAGGGTAAAACTATTCATCAGATTTTCATTACAAAAGCATGTAAATATGTAGGGTAAATTTCACTTTACCTATCTATGATTAAGTCACTTTTCAAAAGTAAGATTGTTTGTTATTTGCTTGTCGTTGATCCTGCTATGGTTATGTACAAAATTCTTGTGTATTAGACACGATCCTCACATTAAAAGAGTCATGTGTATTATGTTTTATTAGTATCAAAGCTTATTCTTTATTGAAAAAAGGTTTAATAGTTATAATTATTAAGTCTAATTTTTAAATTTTATTTTTAAATTCATATATAACATTACCCATTCTTTTTAGAGTTAATTATAAATTGTATCCTGAAAGATCGTTTAAATCTCAATTTGCATCCTCAAAGATCAAAAATCTCAATTTGCACCCTCAAAGATAGAAATTTGTATCAATGTACACCCTCAAATATCAAAAATCTCAATTTACACCCTCAAAGATAGAAATTTGTATCAATGTGTACCCTTAAAGATAAAAAATTTCAATTTGCACCCTCAAAAATAAAAATTTGTATCAATATGAACCTAAAATTAAATTAATAAATTATACCTAGATTCACTTATGTTTGTCACTTAATCATTTAGACCCTTTCACATTTAAAATATTACTCTTACATATCATGACATTTGTGCACGTGTAACACGTAACCCATTTTCATTAATATCTGTTAATATAATCGTTAAAAAATATGATTTTATCCTAATAAAAAATTATAATTTTATATTACTCTTTATTTTATAGGTTCAACATACTCTAAAGTTCAAAATCAAACTTATCATTTGAATCTGTAAAAGAATAAAGGGTTGCACATTGAGTAATATACTACATTGGATATAAAAAATATTATATAAATATTTACATTCTATTGAACATTCAAATAATAAGCTTAATTTGAACTTTAAAGTATATCAGACCCACAAAATAAAGGGTAATATGAAATTATTATTTTTTATTAGAATAAAATCATATTTTTTAACAGTTATATTAACCGATATCAACAAAAAAGGGTTACGTGTTACACGTGTACAAATATCATGAGATGCAGGAGTAATATTCTAAATGTGAAGGAGTCTAAATGATTAAGTGACAAGCATGAGGAGATCTAGGTATAATTTATCAAATTTAGTTTTAAGTGCACTTTAATACAAATTTCTATCTTTAAGAGTATAAATTAAGATTTTTTATATTTGAGGGTACATATTGATATAAATTTTTATCTTTGAAAGTGTAAAATGAGATTTTTTATTTTTGAAGGTGTACATTAATACAAATTTTTATTTTTTAAGGATGTAAATTAAATTTTTAATCTTTAAAAATTAAAATTAAAATTTAACCTATCTTTTGAGTTACGATTTACGATTAACCATTCTTTTAAATGAAACATAGCAAAGGGAACATGGCAGGGATGTACAATCAAAGATAAAAATCAAAGCACCGCCATCACTGTCATCTATCCTTTTATGTGTTAGAGCAATGGGCCCTAATCAATTGTTTGACAAACCGCTGCAGTAATTAGCAACAACTATCTCTCTCTCTCCCTCCCACCCCCATCTCTCTCTCTCTCACTATTCATTGAAGTTGTTCAACGCCTACAGCAATCCTTTATTGATATCAGCATTCAAGGGGCTATGGGCTATGTGTAGTCTTAAAGATAGCAGAGCGGCCTTTAAATTTGACTCATCTTTTCAGTTTTGGAGGTTTTTTTGTTTTTAAGATGTTTAAGCTTGTTATGTCAATTACAATTTGAACTAAATTAAAAATATATTTTTTTTGTAGAATAAGAGTAACTGATTCTCGAAGAGTATGAAAAATCCTATAATTAATTTTTTTCAATAACAAACAACTACGACTACAATTGATTTAGATCCAATACACTAAATATTATTATAACCGGATTGGTCATTGAACCGACAAAAGGACTGGGTCAATGTTTCACTGATTTAACCGTTGGGTCAACTGATCGGACCGGTCATATAATAAAAATATAAAAATAATAATTATAAAATTTAATAATTTAACTAAAAAAATATAAAATATGTATAAAATACATATAATTTGCTATAAAATTAAGTAACAAAGTGGAGATTATTATATTTTAAAGCGAAGTAAAGAGATTCAAGTAAATTATAAAGAAAAAGAAAGGGTATCATTTATAATTTATCCAAGAATCAGGTTAAAAAAAACCAGTTATTTACTGATTTAGGGCAAAAAAAATTATTTATGTAATTTAATTTTTAAATAGGCATTAAACCGACCAGTTTTTATAAAATCGGCCGGTTTTCCAGTTTTTAGCCGGTTCGCTTCCTTAAGCGGTTCAACTAAGGAACCGGACCAGTTAAGATTCTGGTTCACGGTTGAACCGGTCCGATCGATCGGTCTGATCCGATTCTAATAACACTGAATACACTCACATATATGCATTTTATTATCCATAATTTTCACATATATAAAGAAATGATATTTTTACAATGCACAAAGAACTTTTTATCATACCATAAGTCACGATTCAACTAAGTGATGTTCCGCCTCAATGTGAAAAATTCAATATTGACTTGAAAAAACTTGAGATTAATACCAATTTTTTTAGATTAATCCCAAATTTCCGAAGCTCATAGATTAGTCATTTTGATTCATTGAATCATAACTTAATCTCAACGGCTCTTAATTTTTAATGGTAGGAATAAAAATTACATTAACTCTTTGGTACCGTTTTTTTTTCCGATAAATAAAGACTGTTGTGCATGCATTGGTTTTTTCCTCTTTGATGAAAAGCTAGGGTACGTTGATTTAGCAAAACCAAAACATAAAACTTGTACAGATTGAGTGGTGCAAAAACATTCATTCTTTCATAGGGAGAGGATTAGTCTATAATCTTCAGTCTATGAGTTAAAAAAAAAAGTTAAAAAGTACTCTGAGAGAAATTATTTGGCAATTTACTGGGTAGGACAAGAACTGTGGACAAGCTTCATGTTACTTTCTAGTGTTCAAAAGTGATAGAAAACAACTAATCTGTAGCTATAGAAGCAAACATTAAATACTGCAAGCTGTCATCTGTTCCCTATCTTGTTCACTCGTACTCATGAAAATGGCCAAGAATGATAAAGGTGGCATTTTGTATTGGTTTTTTTTTTTTTTTTAATTTCTTGTCTAAAATAATGATAAAGGGAGCATTGTGGGGGTGGGGTCCTCTGCCATTCACTTGGGGTAAATTATTGTATTCTTTCTTTTTAAAATGATACCAAAATTATTTAAAAATAAGGTTGACTTAATTCAAGTTGAATACATGTATACTTCAAAAGGACAAAGATTGAATTTCGATACCCAAGTCCATGGCCTAAAGCTCCAATGTTGCTTTGCCACTATGACAAGATTTGGACCAATGGACCCAAAGTTATGCTGGGATATTTGTCAGTATATGAGTACAGAAAACCAATTTGAATTGATTTGGACCACTACAACAATAGTGGCAAAACCCAATGGTCTGGCTGCATTTCATCTCTATTCCCCAACCGGCCCAACCCAAAGAATATTTCAATTTTAATTAGGGAATTAAGGGCAGTACCATTTATTAGAAATATTAGGGAAAAAGTATCACAGTTGAAAAAATTAGTAAAAAAGTACACGTCATACCTAAGTCTAAAATACCTCTTTTTGTAGAAATTGAACAGTTTTCTAAACAAGTGAGGACACCTCCAAAAGGAAAGGAAGTAATAACAGTTATACATAGTTCCACCATTATTGCTAGATTGTGTAAACTTCAAATGGGGATGACAAAGCTTTTCTAAAACCATCATTCTCTGAAAATCATCGTTTAGAAATATTTTTTTTTTAGGGTTTCACAGTGAAGAAGTAAAAAAGTTGGCATCAAATTGTTAATACCACACAGAGCATCAATCATTGAAGAATAAATGGTGCATTGTGGAGAAGAACGATAGTTAAGATCATTGAAATTTTTGGAAAAGAAGTTGATAACTCAAGAAAAACGTTGTTTCTCCCAACGTTTTTATTTTATCTACTTTTTTTTTCCCTCAACTCTCTTTCTGCTTTTGATGCTTGGTATTACATGCATACCAAGTGTTCGATCATTTGCCAAAAAAAATTAAAATAAAAGAGGTCATATACAACTACATTCTCACAACAAGTCTTACCCGCCATCACCGCCCTCAAAATCTTCCAACGCCACATACACTATTTGATTGAGACCACAACCAACATCACCACCTCCTCACAACTCTAATTTCACCCACAAACACAATTCACCCTCTTTTGTTTGTTTGTGATACTATGTAATCTTATTTACATTAGATTTAGTTATTCATGATGTGTGTGTCATACAATTTTTTATGTATTGTGCCATTGTGATATTTTATTGTACCATGTGTCATGTCAATATATGCAGTATGACATTGACTTGTAATAGTGTGACATTGGTTTGTAGCAATGTAAATTTAATTTGTAGCAGTGTAACATTGACTAGTATCAGTGTGACATAAATTAGTATTAGTGTAACATTGATTTGTATCAGTGTGATATTATTTTATAGCACTGCGACATTGTCATGTACCACTATGTCAATGTGACATGTACCACTGTGCCAATGCGATACGTACCACTACTAATTATAAACACATTAAATAATATACATATAAATTTAAATTTAAAATATCCATGAAAAATAACACTCATAATAACAATCACTGGTATTATATAAGGTGAAAACATATGTTCCTCATTATGACTTATAAAAAAACAAATTGTACAAATGTGGGGAAGACATGAATATTTGAATAAAATAAATATTTAAATAACTTTAATTGAATGAAAGAGAAAGATATAA
This sequence comes from Ilex paraguariensis, assembly GCA_963454935.2. Taxonomy (NCBI): domain Eukaryota; kingdom Viridiplantae; phylum Streptophyta; class Magnoliopsida; order Aquifoliales; family Aquifoliaceae; genus Ilex; species Ilex paraguariensis. The sequence goes on from CAUOFW020005383.1 coordinate 5,152, forward strand.
TTTAAAATTCAAAAATATTATTTTATAAATTTAGAAAACTAAATCTCTAATATAACTATCAGATTTGTCTCTCATTAATAAAAGAAAAAGGCAATTCCGTAAAAAAAAAAAAATTAAAATCAATAAAAGTGTATTTTCTCACCAAACATTTACACTCAAAAGATATTTATACACGTATCTATATAATAAAGTATAACGAATTTGAATTTTAAAGACAAAGAGAGGTTTAGATCATTTTGTGACAAAAAAAGTATCATCTAACTGACGACATTATCCCAAATTGTCTCGAGCTATTGACGTCTCAGATCGTTTTAATCCGGTATACCATATTAACTCTTTTGAAATATTTTTGCTGCTCAAAATTTTTAGTTTCTAAAATTTAATTCTCTCATATCTTTTCCTTAAATCAAGCAAATCTCTATCTCTATCATTCACTTGTATTTCTCTCTCTCACGCTCAATTCACGCAAAAAAGTATTAACTTTTTACAATATTTTCCTCTGTATCTCCCGAAAATATCACAAAAATATTAGATAGTCTCTGATTCAAGCAAATACTGCATCTCTCTATAGATAGATACTATATATCACAAAGAGATAATATATTACGAAAATATTTCTCTGTATCTCTCTTTGAAGGAAAATTATATAATAAATATTAGATAGATAATATATATCACAAAAATATTCTTCTGTATCTCTCTCTTTCATTCAAGCAATACTATATATACGAATCATACAAATTCAATAGTCAATTTTGTTTTTTCCATAATCAATAAAAAAAAATATAACTTGCAAAAAATCTAATTTAATAAAGAAAATATGCTTAACATGTAAAATATACAAGATTAAATTCAATGTATTGGGTAACTCAGATATCAAAAAATATATTAAAGAAAATATACTTAACATTCAAAATATACAAAATTAAATTTATATACAGATACGAATCATACAAATTCAATATTTAGTGAACAACACACAACAACAATATTTACTAAATAATTTAAATCTAAATACTCAAGAAAAATGATACAAAATTACAAACGAGAGAAACAATACAAAATTATAAGCAATACTATGACCACGAATCATACAAATTCAATATTTAGTGAACAACACGAAACAACAATTTTTATTAAATCATTCAATACTAAATAACGTTCAGTTTAAGAAAATATACTAAAAATATAAATAATTCAAAAAAAATGATACAAAATTAAAAACATTATTATAAACTTGAATCATACAAATTCAATAGTCAATCTTATTTTTCCCATAATCAATAAAAAAAAAGGCATAACTTGCAAAAAATCTAATTTAACAAATAAAATATATTTAACATGTAAAATATATAAGATTAAATTTAAGTTATTGAACAACTCAGTTATCAAAAGATATATTAAAGAAAATATGCTTAACATTTAAAATATTCAAGATTGAATTCATAAACAAACACGAATCATACAAATTCAATATTTAGTGAACAATACAAAGTAACAATATTTACTAAATAATTCAAATCTAAATACTCGAAAAAAATGATACAAAATTACAAACAAAATAAACGATACAAAATTATAAGCAATATTATAAATACGAATCATAAAAAATTAATATTTAGTGAACAATACGAAGTAACAATCTTTACTAAATAATCCAATACTAAATAACGTTTAGTTTAAGAAAATATACTAAGAATATAAATAACAGAGATGAATGATATAAAATTAAAAACACTACTATAAACTCGAATCATACAAATTCAATAGTCAGGTCGTATCTTTTAGAAGTCGTTGAATTTATGATAGTTATATTTGGTCATCTGACAACATCTGCAGACTTAGTTTATTTGTGAGAGTATTGTTATAATTTTCATTCTATTAGTTATGAATTATGTTATTATTTAGATAAAATTAATTATGAATATTAAAATCGTGGATTTTGAATCAAAAATAAAACATTGAATATTATTAACTGATATATTTTTTCAGATGTTTGAATTATTATATTTCAGTAGTTATAACATAATTTTCGTGGTGTAACAGTTTAATATGAAAATATATGTTATGTATGTAGGTTGATGTTATAAAAAATATTAGCAGACTCATTTTGTTTGTTTACTACAATGTTATATTTTTCTTTACATTTATGTATGGATAAATATTTATAACTAATTTACGAGTAACACCGTGATTTCAGGTACGGACAATTGTTAGTATTTTATATTGAAATACTTTTTCACAAAGATACTTTTTCATACCTTTATTGAGGCTTAACTGGACCCCATTCAATAATAACTTGATCCAAATAAACTATAATTAATGTTTATTTAGTTATATCCTTCGACACCTTAATTCTTTTAGTACCATACCCATATCCTTGACAACGAATACAGGAACAGTGGTTTATGACTGAGCATTGGTAACCTTTTTTTTTTTTTTTTTTTCCCGGTAAGAATTTTGCTCCATTGGTAACTTGAAAAAAAGTAATGTTATGTTTACTAAATTTTGTATCCCAAATTTAAGGAAGCACAACTTTAAGTGATAGCTTGAGCTTGATAAGCTTGTGTTTTTAAAACGGTTGGCGAAGTGTTCAAGTTTTGTTTTTAAAAACGGTTAGCAAAGCATAGTTTTAAAACTTGGTCTGGACAATAACTCGGCAAATGAATCGGGTCAATGAATCACTGGTTTAACCGTTAGGTCACTAGTCGGACCGGTACATATAATAAAAAAATAAAAAATAAAAAATAATTATAAATACTAATAAATAGGCTAAAAAATCACAATAATTATAAAAATAGCATCAAGCATATAAAATCAAGTAGAGAAAAATCATTAAACATGTATCCAATACATTCAATTTCCAATACAACTTATAAAGTTCAATAGAGAAAAATACATCTATTTCAGTTCAAAGCTTCAATTCTCCTACTATGCATTAATCCAAGCATAATCCATGTAATTTGCACTCTTCAAAGTTCAAAGTCAATCAATGTATATGAAATCAAAACTTCAGTATAAAATATAGCATTATTAATCAAAGATTCAATGTATATTTCAATACTCTACACCAAAAATGTAAACAAAAAATTAGATATAACATAGAGTCAGAGAGAGATAGAGAGAGAGTATGTACTTCCTATAGTCGTTGATGCTTGATGGAGCTCTGATCGATCGAATCACTTTGGCTTTTCTTTCACTTCAATCAAGATTGAAATTGAAATTGCGAGAATGAGAGAGTAAGAGACTGTATTTCTTTCACTTCAATCTAGAAAGCAGAGGCATAGACGAAAAAAAATTAAACAAAGAGAAATGAGATAAAATTATGAACACAATAAAGGAGTAAAAGTAACAAAAATTACCTGTTGAAACACAATACAGGAGTAAAAGTAATCTCTACCACCAATTGTAATCCTTGATTGCAGAAAATTTTAGAGGGGCAAAGAGAGTTTAGAGAGAAAGAGAGAAAGAGGTGATGCAAAAATAAAGTAATAGAGCAAAAATAGAGGTCTTCGTGTTAGAAGCTCAAAGAAGAAGAAGAAGAAGACGAGAAACCCAACCAAATCGATGTTGTTTTCATCACAAAACCAAACCCTAATTCTCCATTGAAGAAACCTCCAAGCTGATCAAACCTATCCAAAAATCTCTTAAACCTTGTTCTCTTCACTTTGCGCAATGGACTCCAGGAGGCAAAGCCGAAGACGAAGAGGCAGAGTTGGGAACTCACGTTGGAGATAACTGTCGTTCATGAGGCAGAGGCGAAGACAATTTAGGGCAAAATGCCAAATAGGGGCAAAACTCAGCTATTTATACTAAACTAAATGAACCATCCGGTTTGGTTTAATTCGCCCGGGTCGAACAGTTCAACAATTTTTTATCTGGTTCAATGGGTTTATTCTGGGTTTGATGCACAAACGGTCTAATTCTTGAACCGGCCCGGTTTAGGTACCGGGTCAACCCGCGGGCCAGGCCGGGTTTTAAAACACTGTAGCAAAGTGTTTAAGTTCTATTCATTTTTTTAAAAAGTGAGCTCAAGTCGAGCTCAAAACGACATGAGCTTAAAGAGTAATGTTATCCTGACCAAAATTAGAGACCAAAAAGAATGGTCAAATGACATGGTAGCTGACGTGAAAAGCGACTAACCAATTACTCTTCTTGGTTGAATAACCACATTGTGCAAATTAAGGAAAGAAGTGAATTAATATGGCATACTAATTGGTCAGCCGTCTTTTACGTCAGGTCAGTTGCCATATCATTTGATTACTCTTTTTAGTCTATAATTTTGGTCAATCTAGAATTACTCGAACTTTAATAGATTAACTAATTTATATATAAATGAGTTAATCTTGAGAGTTTGAACCAAATTTATAAGGCTCGTTTTTTAAACAAACGAGATCAAATTGAGCTTAAAATAAATCAAATCCAAGGGATGAGCATGAATATATCCAATCGTTTACCGGCTAAATATCCCCTACTAATTTGAGGAACTGTCTCCTCATATACAGCCATTCTTGAGATGATAGTGGTCTATTCCCAAGACCTAGATAGAAGGCCTAGCAGAGGTTGAAGGTAACATTTGACCACCAGTGGAGAAGAGATCTTTCACATTAAGTTGGTCATGTAAGAGTGCGCAGACCTCTATTTTTTGTTTTTTTTGTAATAATCAGATTTTTCGGTGGTTGGCGTTGATTTTGGGCATTAATTGGATGCAATTGAATCATTATTTTTAATGAGAAAAATATTGAAGAAAATAAAGAAGAGAATCCTTGGAGAATCCAAAAAAAAAAGTCAGAGAAGGGATCGTGCAAATTGAGAAAATAAATCAATAGAAGAATCAAGGGTTCAATCAATACATGGATCACCAAACTTGATTTGATGTGGGTTTTATAATTAAAAGAATAATGTTATACTGATCAAATTTTGAGATTAAATTTAGAGTTCAAATGATATGACAGTATATTATTTGAAATTTTTATTAGGGCTCAAATAACATGACACCAAATAAAAAAATTCAAGTCAAATGTCATGTCATTTGAACTTCAAATTTGATTCTAAAATTTGGTCAGTGTAACATTACTGTAATTAAAATGGCACTAGAGGTATTGGTACGAGAATTTGTAGTTCTTTAATATGTTTCCATGTGATTGTACATTGCCATTTTACATTGGAAATTGATGTTATAAATTCGAATCTTAACAATTTTATTAAATTAGGTTATGAGATATTTATTTCTCAAAAATACCTTAATTTTAGTGTAAATAATCTATTTTAACTGAACTAAAGAGAAGATTAATCGAGATACACATAAACTAATTCGAACACTTCTGACAGTTGAAAAAAAAACACAATTCAAAAACTCTCCATTTACTTTTGTTCAATGGTTCATCACTTATCATAAATTTAAGTAAAATTCATTACTTATAAATGAGTCTCTCATCTATACACCATGGGTAATCTGGATCCCTTAGAATATATATATAAAGAGTAATGCTACATAAATTTAAAAATTAGACTTGATAATTAGAACTATTGATTTTATTGTGAGTCCCAGTATTTATTGAAATCAATTACCTATTCAATAGTTGAAATTATCGAATCTAATTTTTAAGAGCAATACTACTGTGACATAATTTATGGACATAATTGAAGGACATAATGAGTTGTCACCAATGATATGATAATGAATTTATTAATACTACAATGAGACTCATCATTAAATACATTTCACTATCATTTCATTGGCGATAACTCATTATGTCCCTAAATTATATTATTCAATTATGTTTCAATAACATTATTAAATTTTTAAATTCATGTAACGTTGCTCTTATATAAATTCTAGGAATTACAATCTTGAATTATGGGTATCCCGAGTAATTACTATTTCAGTTATCCAAGATCCTCTCTCTCTTTCTCTCCATCCAAGTAATTCCACAAGGAAAAACCCATTAAATCTTTCCAGCACTAAGGTTCAAGCAGACAGACAGATACAATGTAAGCCAACCCGTGAATGATTGCATCATATATAACAAGAAGAAGAATTTCATGACAATTATCAGAATCAAACAAAACTCCAGTCACAAGATATCTCTCTCACATCTTTCTTACCTTTTGGCTTGGCTCCATCCCAAGAATTCCTCCACATATTTTATTTGCCCCCCTTTCCTTTTATTCAGTCCCCACCGCTCTCTCATCAGCACACATTCTTAGAGAGAGAGACAGAGAGAGAAATATGGCCAAGCCCCCAAGTTTTTTGTGGGTTATCACATTGTTTATCCTACCTCTCAAACTCACTTTTTCGAAGCCAGAGTTAGTAACAACACCACCATTGCCAATTCTTCCACTACCAACATACTCTCAGTTGAAATGGCAACAAAGGGAGATCATAATGTTCCATCACTTTGGTGTCAACACCTTCACAGACTCAGAATGGGGCACAGGAAAAGAAAATCCGGCCATCTTCATACCCACTGGCCTCAATGCGAACCAGTGGGTCGACACTGCTGTCCAGGCCGGTGTTTCTCTTACGATACTCACCGCAAAACACCATGATGGCTTTTGCTTGTGGCCTTCCAAATACACAGACCACTCAGTGATAGGAAGTCCCTGGAAAAATGGCCATGGGGACGTAGTTCAGGAGCTTGTCAATGCGGCGAAGGCTCGTGGCGTTGACATCGGTTTGTATCTCTCGCCGTGGGATCGCCATGATCGTCGGTATGGTCGGAATAAGGAGTACAATGAATATTACTTAGCCCAATTGCAAGAGTTACTCAACAAGTAAGTATAGAATAATTAGACTATGTGGGTTATTAAAAGATCGGATCCGGATAACTTTGGCTCGACTCGTATTTTAGGCTAATTTAAATTATAAAATAAATCGAATCTCAACATATTTTGGTTTTGTAAATGAGTGTATTCCGAGCAATATGTGACTTAGTTCGAGTAAAGCTTAATTCGGCTCAAATTTATATTGTCTCTACAAAATTCCAACCTTTTTCCCATTTGACCATCATATGCCATTTTGGGATTGTTCACAGCTATGGAAGCGTAAGAGAAATATGGTTTGATGGAGCAAAGGGTTCAAATGCACCAAACATGTCCTACTACTTTAACGACTGGTTTTCAATGGTGAACGAATTACAAAGCACCATTAATATTTTCTCCGATGCCGGACCGGGTGTTAGGTGGGTCGGAAATGAAAACGGATTTGCTGGGAGCACATGCTGGTCCACAATTAATCGAACATCGTTGTCAATCGGAAATGGAAGCATAGTTGAGTAAGTAATTAATATGATTTATCAAGCTAACGCTACCTTTGTCTTTGCTTTCCCTTCTTTTTCCGGACCCCAATCCAATCTTTAGTGTGAATATTGGACTTTGTCTTAGCTTTTAGAAATGGAAAACCCAGTTTGGTAAGCAAGAGATGTATTAGATTGAGCATGAATATACATATATAACTTAACTTTGCTTACTTTCTTAGTATTTGTAGTAATCGACCTTTCGGATTAGTAAGTCACCTAACCTAGGAGATATTATATATTTTTCCAAGTTGTAGACACAAAAAAGTGTCATTATCAAGTTTGATCCCTAATGATTAAGGATGTATGAGAGGAAATAACACATGCATGCAACCCTAATCTTTGACTTTATTTGTACAAAGTAACTACCCACCAATTCAAGACTAAAATTAATCAATAGTTGTTAGATTGGCACTTTTACCACTGCACCAGACAATTATCTTCATTTAGAATTGTGGAAAAAATAAGTTGTTATGAACAATTTGAACTTAGTTTGTGTTTTGGTCGAGTTAAAACTTGTTCTTTTTACGTAATGATCTAAGTTTGAGCTCAATTTTTAAATTCATTTAATAAATTAGATGGCCACCCTCATCTATGTTGTTGATCATAAACTCGAGTTTAATTTTAAACATAGTCTCGAACTTGTTTCATTTAATCAAATGATTGTCGAGCTAAGCTTGAGTTCAAAACAAGAAAAAAAAAAGTCGAGTTTAAACAAGATTTTTCAAACTTGATATGGTTTAAACCGAGACTTTAAATCTTTTTTGCGAATAAACGATTTGAGCTTAAACAATTTTGACTCCGATTCATTTGCAACTTACTCCCACTAGTATTCATATTTGACACGGGGTTTTCCATGTTTCTCAACTGTCAAAAAGCACACAAGATTGACAAAGGGGAATATATCCCGTGTTAGGTATAACACATAAAGCAGCACATTTAAACACATAGTGACTATCTATCTAACACATTTATATTATAAATGGTGTAGTTATCTTAATACTGGCGACCCGAGAGGGACTGATTGGCTGCCGGCAGAATGCGACGTTTCAATCCGAACAGGTTGGTTTTGGCATAAAACACAATCACCCAAAAAGCTCTCTAAGCTACTTGAAATCTACTACAATTCCGTGGGAAGAAATTGTGTGTTGCTTCTTAATGTACCACCAAATACAACCGGCCTGATATCGGAAACTGACGTCCACCGACTGAAAGAATTTAAGGGTGCAATTGACACCATTTTTTCCACCAACTTGGCTGAAAAATGTTCCATCAAAGCAAGTAGCCAAAGAGGAGGTAAAAATGGTGGTTTCGGACCCAAAAATGTGATAGATAATGACCATTTATGGACATATTGGGCTCCGAATGATGAAGATAAAGAAGATCATTGGATTGAATTGAGGGCAACGAATGAAAAGTTGAAATTCAATGTGGTAAGGATTCAAGAGGCGATCGGCCTAGGTCAAAGGATCAAACGGCATGAAATTTACGTGGACGGGGCCCGGGTGGCTAGTGGGACCACGGTAGGGTACAAGAAGCTTCACAGGCTTGAGAAGGGAGTTTTGCATGGGTATAGTTTGAAGATCAAAATCATGGGATCAAAGGGAATACCTTTAATTTCTTCTGTTGGTCTCCATTTTGATCCCTTTTGGCACCCAAATGAGCTAGTGGCCTAACAAATAATGGTGCCCTTATCTCTGTTGAAGGCCCCTGCTTCAGTTTTTCAGATTTCTTATCTTATCTATGCATCAAATTCATAAAGAAGTAACAAAAGCTGGCTTCACGTTTATAAACTAAGGCCATACCTATTGCTTCTTTTATTTTTAAACTTCAACGGTTAGGAATCACCAGACTAGTTTACACGTACCTCGATTAATCATCTTTTCGATCTGATCAAAGACAAGTTATCCCTTCAGAACTAAGGTATTTATGAAAGATCTATTTTTCATGTCATGACCTCAAGAAGTTGTCAATATTCGTTTTCAGAAAATCTGAATTTACACCTCATCTTTATTACCACTTAAACTACCCTTAGAATTAATTAAGGCTATACCTATTGTTGTAGCTTAATGTGCCTCTTTAAATTTGCAATCAGAGAAATCCAATGAGTTGGTTTAATAATTGAACAAGAAGCCACAAATAAACTCTTACACTTTGAGTTCGAAACCCTTGGTCACATAAAAGGTGCTTAATTTGCAAATTATTACATGCGTTCAAATTTTGCGATACAATTATAAGTCCAAAGGGTGCTAGTTGGGATAGTTCCTCGTCATTACCAAAAAAATTTTTAATAGAACTACGACGGGTCACTATGAGTAAAGCACCTGACATTGTCACCAAAAATATATTTGATATGTGGAATAGTGGTGGATCGCCAAAAGAGAAGCCAAAGCATGATTATTTTCTCTTTTAGTGTCCAAACACGGAAGAATTAAAGAATTCTAAAACCATCCATAGAAAATGTTGGCACTTTAGGACCAGAATCAAAAGTTAGGGCACATTCAAGGGGATATGGTTTAATATAATTGCCAATATCTCAAAATGCATTGTACCTTCTTACCACTTATTTCACTACTTCTACTTTTATTTTTAAAATATGATGTTTAGATTTTTTTTTAGTAATTTTGAACAAGTCAATCTAAACTCAACTTAAAGCGATTAATGCGTAGACAAAGACTTTCACTATTTTTGAGTTTGATCAGCCCTAATATTTAACACTAGGGTATCCCGTGCTTTTTATTTTTTAATACATAAGTTTAGTTATTATGATTAAAAAATTTAAATTTAATTTTAAAACGTAAAATAAATGGTCGGATCTAATGATCTGGGTAAAAAAACACAATATCATGTAACATTATATAAATGATCTGACAACAAAATTATAACATTAGCTGTTGAATTTTTTTATCGAGACATCATTGACTGAAACATTATTAGGTAACTGACAGGGTTTCAGGCGACTTAGCAGCCCCCAAATCAACACGTGTGAAGGTATAGCCGTTATGGAATTCAAAAGGCGCCGAGGAGTAATGGCTCGGAGGAGTCGAGTATACAAATTGACACCCGCATTTAATATGACTCGATCACTCATTTATGACGATGCGAGTGATTGAGACAGGACTACTAATGAGCCCCTATATTCTCAAGACCTAAGCCTACAGTCATGATTGCTAGACATTAATAACTATTACACCGAGTATACCTCATCGGAGTGCCCCAGGGTACTGTTCCCCGAGCATTGAACACTCGGAAGGCGTCGATCAGAGAAACTTGAGTTCCCGAGGATAGCCATAAGTTCTCGATATGGCCCCGAGCACTTGTCCAATCATCCGAGCAGTAAATGTACGAAGATTTGAGTAGAGAACACTCATTGCGCATGGGTAAGAGTGACAAACATTAAATGTTGAGATGAGACTTAAAGCCTTTGCACTCATTGCTAACCCAGGTATAAATACTCTTCAGAAAAATGAACAAAGGTACCCAAAACAGAACTGAAATAGAGAATGCATTGTGTTCAAGCCTCTAATCTTATACTAACTTAAGCTTCAGAGGGGACGAGTCAGGTGTTCACCCGGCCCCTTTTCTGACCTTGTGGTTGTTTCAGGTTCATCATACAGGCAATCGCTATCTCAATTTATTGCAGAAAATCTCTCATGTAATCTGGCGCCATCTGTGGGAAGGTACACTACAAGAAAAATGTATTTTAGTGGCAAAAAAAATCGTCGCTAAAACTGAATAATTTGCAGCTAAAAATTTTCTGCGACAAAAAAACTTGGTTGCCAATTTGTCGCGGCAGGCTCGCCACTAAAAGTTTTTGACGACCAACTAAAGTATCGTTGTTAAAGTAAATTATCAATGACAAAAAACTTAGTCGCTTAAAAATTCATCTACTTGTAAAAAAAAAAACCTTTGTCGCAGAAAAAAATTATATTATAGTCATATTTTTTTTTTTTGTGATGACATAATATTTGTCACTGAAAATCAAAGTATATTTTTTGCGACTAACATATTTTCGATACCAAATAACAAATGAACAAATTTTATAAATGGGTAACACGACACAACTCATTTAATCCGTTTAATTTTAAAGAAATTATATCAACAATTTTAATACTCCACTTTATTTACTATCAGTTGTACGTATCTTAAAAAAAAAAAATTAATCAAATCTCACATAAAAATCAAACTTTAAGGCTAAAATAAAAAGGCAAGAGTCTATTGCCTTTTATAGGCAAGTCAGCCCTCTCAATCTTAACTCATTTGTCGATGTGGGACAAAAATTAAAGACATTGGTTTGTCTTACACATTTTAGAATGTTTTTTTTTTTGTGACAATTTTTCTTACACATCGCAAAAAGTCATCGTAGTAAAACGTTTTTTTTGTAGTGATATTTTGCTACCAAATATAAATTGTTGCCAAACAAAAAAAATGTAACTTTCTTTTCTGCCACAAACATGAATTGTCACTAAGTATTATTATTTTTATTTTCTTATTTTTCGTTATTTGACAAAAATTTTGCGACTGAAAAATTATATTGGCGACAATTTTTTTTTGTCGCCCATAAAATTAGCTTTTAGCGCCAATTTTTTTTGGAGGGAACATTTTTGCGAAAACTATTAGTGACGACTACAAAAAATGGTCACGAAAAATATCATAAAAAAGTTTACCACGACAAACATTTGAAATTGTCGCTAAAAATCACTTTTTTACAACAAATTTTATTGTTCGTCGCCAAAATTTGTTGCTAAAAAACAAATTTGTTGTAGTGGTACACAAACGTCTTCCCGTAACGGTTATATCATGGTGAACACACGATCCCAAGGTGATGGGGGAGAGAGTTTACGCGTGAGAAATGCAGAGGCTGTCCAACTCCTAGAAGTCACAGAATCAGGCCCCTTGGGCCAGTCAGGCTGAGGGGAGCATTCCTCGCAACGAACATTCCCCGTGGATCAAGGCCTTGGGGGGGTAAGGTCTTTTGGCTCATGATATCGTTAAGTTGGTGGAGAAGTGGACGAGAAAGCGCATCAAGCAACTTGAGAGGAATAATGCTAAGATACGATGATGGCTCAATGGTTTCCAGTAGTCGAGGAGTGCTAGTTGGCTAAACGGTGAGCGGGAGGACCGGAGTCTTAGTCGAGGCGACTCCAGGGGTGTAAGACGAGATACCCCCGGGGGAAGCTTGAAAGGGCACACGGCCGAGAGGCGTAACCCACAAAGCTAAGAAAAGCCTGCTTCTGAGGAGGGATCGAAGTGGGATCACCACAAGGTGGGCCTGTCTCGGTGGGAGCTCCGTCGTGAGCTACCAAGAGATACCGTGGCAAATGAGTCCCAGACGGAGTCCACGGCGAGGAGCCTGAGAGAAGGAAAACCCCGAGGGGACCCCCGGGCGCACCTCAATAACCGAGGCCGGAGACCCAAACCCGAGGAGATGGAGAGGAGGACGAGCAAATCATTTCCCCATTCGTACGGGCGATCAAGGAGATCGAAATGTCAAATAAGTTCACCGTCCCCCGATTCAAAAATTATGATGGGATGACGGATTCTGAGAGTCACCTACGACAGTATAAGCAGTTGATGTCCATTTATGACACTAATCAAAGGATACTGTGTCGAGTTTTTCTCCTGAGTTTGGGGGACACTACCATGAAGTGGTATGAGAACATTGCCCGTGAGAGCATCAGATCTTGGAGGCAGATGATCGAGCTCTTCGTAGCTTGATTCATCACTAGAAGTAAAAGGCCTAAAGACATCGGTGCTTTACTGATGCTCAAATAGAGAGGTGGAGAGTCCCTGCGACAGTATGTCATCTGATACTGGGAGGAGGTTAACGAGGCCGAAGCGTGCTCGGAGGCAATGGCCGCAGCATCATTTTGGCTGGGATTGTCCCGAGACACCGACCTCTACAGATCACTTACTAAAATAGCTCCAGGAGACATGAAAGACTTGATAGCCTAAATAAACAAGTAGACCCGGGTGGAGGAAGAATCCCTCATGCCCAAGAATAAGGCCTCTGTGCCGAGAAAAAGGGAGAAGGAACCGCCTGCAAGGAGAGGGACACCCATCTTGCCCCTGAATCACTTGTCCTTTCAAGGGTCAGTACATTCTTCAAGGAGCTCATTTATAAAATGTTGCATAAGATAAAGAACAAGCACTTCTTCAAATGGCCCCCCAGGATGCAAGGAGACCCATCAATAAGGGACTCGGCATCCCAGTGTTCTTATCATAAGGATATAGGGCATTTGAAAGAAGACTGCAGAGTGTATAAGTCCTTCCTCGAGCAACTGGTCTGAGAAGGGCATCTGGGATAGTTCATTAATAAAAGAGCTCTTAGGGGCTCGAGGGGGAAAGGGGTCGATGCGTCTCATGAAGCAGCACCCGTGATTGACGTCATACACGCCTGCACTGTGGAGAGACCAACGTATAACTCCCTCCGAGCTAAACTGAGGAGGGTCTCAGTTTAGCCCCCTCCAACGTATGACGTCATACACGTCTGCACCGGGAAAGCCCGACTATAAAATAAAAGAAAGCTGAGCAAGTATTGTCAACGCAAATGCAAGAAGCGCCTTCAGGTTGGATGAACCCCATAATCACATACTTGACATAAGGAATGCTCCCCGAGGATGTCAGAGAGGCTAGGATCAGACTCAAGGCTCTCAGGTTCTGGATATCTGTCGATCATCGGTTATACAGAAGATCCTTCTCGAAGTCACATTTGCTATGTGTTCCCGAGGACAAAGTGGAGTCTTTGCTCTATGAGGTTCATGAGGGTATATGTGAGAGTCATACAGGAGGGAGATCCCTTGCACATCGAGCAATAACTCAAGGATATTGGTGGTCGTATATGCAAAAGAATGCTAAGAGCTATGTTTGAAAATGTGACAAATGTCAGAAATTCGCTCTCATCATTCGACATCCAGCAGGAGATTTGAACTTATTGACAAGTCTATGACCGTTCTCTCAATGGGGGATGGATATTGTGGGACCCCTCCTAAAGGCCTTTTTGGAAAAGAAATTCCTCTTAGTGGCTACTGATTATTTTACAAAATGGATTGAAGCCGAGCCCCTGAGCTATATTAGGGACATCAAAACAAAGAGATTCGTATGGCATAACATTATCACTCGGTTTGGAATCCCTAGGGCCATTGGCTCAGACAACGACACTTAATTCAATAATGGTCTATTCAGGGAATTTTGTTCGGAATTCAGAATACACAACCTACCCCTAGAGTAATGGACAAGCAGAAGTCTCAAACAAGACAGTTAGCTGCAATTAAAAAAGACTGGAAAAGTAGACCGAGGAATTACTTAACGTGTTATGGGCCTATAGGACCACGCTGAGGACTTCAACAAGAGAAATGTTGTACGCCATAACATATGGGGTCGAGGCTGTTATCCCATTGGAAGTAGGACTTCTAACGATACGAAGTCAAGCCTTTGAATTGGGGAGCAATGATCAGACCCTCGCCAAAAATCTTGATTTGGCTGAAGGGCGAAAGGAGCTGGCATCCATCAAACTAGCGAAATACCAAGGGGAACTGTCAAGACAACATACAAAGAAGGTCCACATGAGAAATGTTCAAGTAGGAGACTTGGTGTTACGCAAGGTAGTGGGCACCGCTCGGGAACCCACTAATGAAAAAATTGGCCCCAATTAGGAAGGCCTCTACAAAGTAATCGCTGTGGGGGGCACGGGTACATATAGATTACAAGACATGAATGGCAACAATGTAATCAGGCCTTGGAATATATTGAATCTGAAGAAATATTTCTACTAAGTTGAATCCCAAGCTTTGTTTCTTAATGAAAAATTAACGAACCTAGCACTCGGTCGTTGGGGGCACGGCTTCGAGGGGTGTAAGACCACCTTTGGAGCAACGCCCTCAAAGGATTAACACAAGTCTAGCGCTAGGTCGTTAGGAGTACAGCCCCGAGGGGTATAAGACTTCACCCTTGAAGCAACGGCCTCGGAAATTTAACACGAACCTAGCGTTCGATTAATAGGGGCAAGGCCCCGAGGGGTGTAGGACTCTACCCTTTGAGCAACGCCCTCAAAAGTTTAGCACGAGTCTTGCACTCAATGGTTAAGGGCACAATCTTGAAGGGTGTAAGATTCCACCATTGGAACAACGCCCTCAAAAGTTTAAACGAGACTAGCGTTTGGATGACGAGGGGCACAGCCTCGAGGGGTATAAACCTAGCATGGAGACCCCAAATACTTGTGCATTTTTCAATATTTTATGAGCCTAATGTTGTCCGAATTTGATATTGACAGTTTACGTACAAGTACACGATCAATAAGTAATAAAGTGATAAGTAGAGTATCGTTCCCACAGAGAATTATTGCTAATAATATCTAAGTACTAACTTTGTATCAATTCAATTTTATTTAAACAATTGGACTTAAATTATGAAATTACTAAATTAAAACTAAATCTAAACTTAACAATCAAGGGTTGAATTTACTAAAGAAAAGAAGGTAAGATTACAACTTCCCCTGATGCTTCGTATAAACCTTTCTAACTCTCTTTCCAGTTAATTGATCAAAATAAGTTGTTAACTGAAAACTCAAAGTTATTTATCAAACCTCTTCCGATAGTTAAATAAAATTATCTCTTCCAATTAAATTACTATATTCCTATGTAAAATAAGTTAGAATAGATTCATTAAGTTCAAACTCTCATAAAAGTTATACACAGCATATAAGTATATTCATATCCTATACACAAACCCAACAATTCAATTATAAGAGGAATTAACTAGACGCATGTCATCATATTCAGATCTATCCCTAGAATTCATCTCCTAATTTCATCTAAGGAATCAAATTAATTGTTGGCCACACAATCATATATTAAGCACAAAATATGACAAACAACTCATGTACGATCAATAGAACTAGAAACGAGAGTAGATTAATTTAACTAGACATAAATTCCGTTGCAATCTTAATAATAATTTAGTTCATAACATAATTGAAAAACATCATTCTAAAATTGAACAATATCTTAGAAAATCAAGAAATAAAAGTAAGAGAAAATAATGAAAACTTAGGTGCAATCTTCAATCCTTCTCTAGCCTTCAAATCCAATATTCTTTGTGTCGATTCCTTCGATTCGTGCCTTTAATTTTCTATCAACTCTTGGTCTTTTTCAGATGTTTTTAGCCCCCAAAAGTCAGAATATATCATCTCCACACAAACCCTAGCATATATGTAGCTTTAGAGTTTAATTTCGGATCAAAAATAAGTTAAAATTCGCATCACGAACCAACACAAGCGCGGGGGCGTTTAAAAGGCGCTGAATAGGCAGAATGTGGGCGCAGGGGCGCTGATTCTGTGCTGGAACAGCATTGGCCTTTTTTAAGCCTTCAGCTCCCTTGTTGCTCAACCTTCAAAAATTTCCATTTAAGCTCTCAATTGACTTTGTTTCCTTCTAAATGATCTTGTTTGCTTCCAAATGATGATTCCTACCTAATAACATCAAAACACACAAAAAAAATAAAAAGGAACATAAAATAATTAAAAATTTACAATTTCATCAACCAAAAGTACTCAACTCATAGGTATAAAACTCACTCATCAAATACCCTCAAACTTAAGTCTTTGTTTGTCCTCAAGCAAAATACTAAAAACAATAACTATAAAAATCAATCAACCAACTACTCAAACAATGGATCAATATGAATTTGAATAATGGCCCAAAAAAGTTACTTCAAATAATAATTCACGGGGAACTTCAAAACAGTGTAAAGTCTATCAATTCAACATACTCCTTAATTTTACCTCCGCTCATGACCCTTTAAATACATGTACATATCTGAACTATTCAGCTAGTCATCATCCAGATACATTTACATAATCAAATGCTTCATAGGAGATACTCAATCTCAACTCTATGAATTTACGTTTTACATCAATCTCCGCTTATTAAAGCAACCATATAACCAAACGGTCAAAAGATTTTTTTTTTCTCACTTTTTTTTTCTTTTTCTTTTCCATTCATTTGGTGAGTACATTTTACACTTCATCTCACATTTTCTTGAACGAATGCGTTTTACGTTTCATCTCACCTTTTCTTGAACGAGTGCGTTTTACGCTCCATCTCGTTCTCAACATGTGTTTATTAGTGAGTGCGTTTTACGCTCCATCCCTACTCACCACATGCCCCCTTTCTTGTTTCTTGCTTCCTACATTTTTTTTTCTTCTAACTCATGAATGATCAAATCAAAATAATTTTCACAATTTTCATTCCTTTTTTTTTTTTCAAATAACCCATCATATCCAATATTTTTCCCAAACTTATATGAATACCTCAAGTTGCTTTGAATAATGCTTAAATAAGTTTTCTAAAGTTTCAATGATATCTCTCACAAACATTTAATCAAATAAATTCTCTAAATAATAACTAATCAACAGATGGATATGTGCTCATGAATGAAAAAATTACATATAGTGTAAAATCAACTAGTATGTCAAACTACAGATTCAACATGTTCATCAATTTTTCTTAAATTGACAATTAATTTCATTCATCATTGGCCATAATCAAATTAAATCAACTCATTGCTCAAGTCTTTTTTTTTTTTTTTACCTAGAAACATGCTATCTAAAATGCATACCTAATAATGCAAATGCAAACAAGAAAACACCCTCAAACTGAAAACTAAACATTGTTCTCAATGTAAAAAGTAGAAAAAAATTAAGACAGAAGACTTCCCTGAGACTCCGCTAGTTGACATCATCGTCAGCGTCCTCATCGTCTGCTGAGTCGGGAGTGTATTCGAAAAACATAGGTGGACTAGAAAACCGTACTAGAGATGTGCCCGAGTTGAATCCACAATTGTTAAACATTTGGACTAGTGTGGAATTGAATTCCATTGAGTACAGCATGAATGTGTCCATTCGACGAGCAAGTGTATCATTGCGTTTAGACTCACGTTGAGATTCCCTACGTAGCTCTTGTATCCTCTGCATAACTCTTGTGTGTCTCAACGCAATCCACGCATCTCAACAACTAGCCTCTCCATAGGTGATTGGGATGAGGTAACAGTTGGCTGAGGAGGCCTTGCTGGTTCGCCAGAATTCTGAGGCATATCCACCATAACACACCCGGCACCCCTATGATCAGAGAATCCACCCTTCCATACTTTAAAACGGCTTATGATTTGATGATCAATTTGCCCTTGCGGTTGTTGAACTAATTCATCGGCACTCCATATGACTTTTGCCTTCTTACATAGTCCGCAAATTAATGACAGGTGAGGCAGGCCGCTAGTTGAACCTCCCTTAATAGCCTTTGTGATTGAGTCTTGAATAACTTGGCCCACATTAATGCTTTTTCCTATAACTATGCAGTAGAGCAATACTGCCCTGTCACGGTTTAATTTAGTAAAGTGTGTGGTAGGCAATAGCTTAGCACATAGAAAGTAATACCACGTCTTCCCAAACCGGCTCAACTCGCTATGTGAAAAGTGAACCTTCTTTGTCTCCTTTAATGTCCACTTAGCCCCCGGCTTACATAAACATGCGATCACCTCTTCCAAGTAGAGTTCTTCGGTTCTGTATGTCGTGTACTCATCATCGTTTGACATATCTTCTATGTTGTAATAAGAATTGATGTGTGCTTTGTCAAACGAAACTGCTTTACCCCGGACTTGAACCACATGGTTTTCGGCCTCCTTAGCATTGGCATAAAATTCTTTTACAATGGGGATTATGGCTGCCTCCGGTTGTTCTGTGAAATCAAACCACCCACGCTCCATAATCATGTCATGCACAGACCCATCATACGTCTTATCTGGGCGAAGGCCGCATTCGAAAATCAATACCTTTTTGCCAACCATGTGTGAAATCTCTCCGACGCCGCTTCGCTAACAAATCTCTTTTTGTCGTATGGCTTGGATGATTTAGAGTTTTCCCCTCTTTGGCGTTTGGAAGACATGTTGAATACTTTGTTAAGAAGCTCCACAACACCAAAAACCAAGTAAAAAAAAACTAGCTATATAAGCTTTGTTTTCACTTCGACAATTTAACAATCACCTTGTGTGCAATACCCAACTCTTCATTACTACAGCATCCCAAGTATGTAATTTCCCCCAAATTTATCACAAAACCATCTCCCACAAGCATTTAATCAAGTGTAAACTTTACCCATTGAGAATGAATGAGCTTGGTACCTTATGTTGCAAAGATTGATGTTGCCATTGGAGAATGAAGAAATTCTTGGTGCTAGTTGAGAGATAAGATTGTGGTGTAAAGAAGTTTGAGATACTCAAGATGATTGAATGGAATTTTGGGGGAATAATAGTTGGAATGCATGTATTTTTTGAGGTTTGAAATTTTGTGTTAGGGGTAGGAGTTGATTTGGGTTGATGTACGTAGAGCTGATGGGTATTTTATATTGCTGAAAATCTGGGTTGGGGAACTATTTTTGATGTTTAGAATGCAGAAAATCTGAGTTGGAAAGCTGTTTTTGATGTTTAGAATGCAAAAAATCTGACCTGGGCAGCTGTTTTTGATGTTTAGAATGCAGAAAATCTGACCTGGGAAGCTGTTTTTGATGTTTAGAATGCAGAAAATCTGAGTTGGAAAGCTGTTTTTGATGTTTAGAATGCAGAAAATCTGACCTGGGAAGCTGTTTTTGATGTTTAGAATGCAGAAAATCTGAGTTGGGAGTGATATTTGATGTGCAGGAAGGCTGTCTGGGCGTGTTTGGGTGCTGGCTGGGCGCGCAGGGGCGCTGGAGCTGCGCTAGAACAGCGCTGGGGAGGCAGAATCTGGGCGCTGGGGCGCTCATTCTGCGCTGGCTCCTTCTTTCTAGCTGCCTGACGATTGTTTTCTTTGGCTTCTCTTACCTTGTTCAATACCCGGTACCTACAAGCAATTAACACACTAATTAAAAATGCACTAATAATCCAAAAACTACATTGATATTAAAAGAAAATAAAAAATTAAACATCAAATAAAATAAAATTTTAAATTTTTGGATTGCCTCCCAATTAACGCTTGATTTAAAGTTATCAGTCTGACTACTCCCTGTTGTCATTCCGGATCGGAGAGGGTGATTGAGGTCTTTTGACGATCAACGTCGCCACCCCAGTAGTGCTTCAATCTTTGCCCGTTCACCTTAAACATTCTCTTCGATTTGGGTTATTCGACTTCAACTGCAACTGCTCCATGCGGGTATACTTTAGTAACCAAAAATGGCCCCGATCACCTTGATTTGAGTTTACCCAGGAAGAGTTTTAACCGTGAATTGAACAGGAGTACAGCTTGTCTCGGTTCAAACTTCCGCTCAATGATCTTCTTGTCATGCCATCTTTTTATCTTCTCTTTATAAAGCTTGGCGTTCTCGTATGCTTGGAGGCGAAACTCATCCATCTCATTCAACTGAAATAGACACTTCTCACTTGCTGCATGCAAGTCAAAGTTAATTTTCCGAATCGCCCAATATGCACTATGCTCTAATTCCACCGGTAGATGACAAGCTTTGCCATACACAAGCTTATATGGAGACATCCCAATTGGTGTTTTAAACGCGGTTCGATATGCCCACAAGACATCATCTAGTTTCTTCGACCAGTCTTTTCGGTTGGGATTAACAATTTTCTCCAGAATCCGCTTCACTTCTCTATTCGAAACTTCGGCTTGGCCACTGGTCTGGGGGTGATAAGTTGTGACGACCTTATGGGTGACTCCATATTTAGCGAGAAGGGCTGCAAAATATTTATTGCAAAAATGCATACCTTCATCGCTAATGATTGCTCCGGGTGTACCAAACCTAGTGAAGATGTTTTTTTGGAGAAAATTTAACACCACCTTTGCATCATTGGTAGGCAAAGCAGCTGCTTCAACCCATTTTGATACGTAATCCACTGCAAGCAATATGTAAAGATTATTGTCAGATGATGGAAACGAGCCCATGAAGTTTATACCCCATACATCAAAGATTTCAACCTCCAAAATATTGTTTAATGGCATCTCATGTCGCTTAGAAATATTTCCAGTTCGTTGACATCTGTCGCACTGTAATGCAGAAACATGGGCATCCTTAAAGAGAGTTGGCCAATAAAAATTTGATTGAAGGACTTTTGCTGCTGTTCTCTCTCCCCCATAATGTCCTCCATAACATGATGAGTGACAATGCTGCAAGATTCCTTTGATTTCTTCCCTGGGTGCACATTTTCTTAACATCTGATCTGCACATTGTTTAAATAGGAACGGTTCATCCCAGATGTAATGCTTCACCTCGTGCAAGAACTTCTTCCTTTGCTGGTTGCTCATTTCAGGAGGAAACACATGACTCACTATATAGTTCGCATAATTTGCATACCATGGTGCTCCTTCTACAATATAAAATAGTTGTTCATCTGGAAACGATTCATTGATCATTACACTATCACCCTTTTGTTGTACGTTTTTCTCAAGTCTAGAGAGATGATCCGCCACTTAATTTTTGTCCCGAATCTCTAAATCAAACTCTTGAAGCAAAAGGACCCAGCGAATCAAGCGTGGCTTGGCGTCCTTTTTCGTGATCAAATACTTAATGGTGGAGTGATCTGTGAACACTATCACCTTTGTACCAATGAGATAAGATTGGAATTTGTCGAAAACGAAAACACAATGCTAATAATTCTTTCTCAGTGGTGTGTGTAGTTGAGTTGTGCATCCGATAACGTCTTGCTAGCATAATAGATAGCATGAAACAATTTTTTCTTTCCGTTGACCTAAAAACTGCACAACTGCAAAGTCGCTAGCTCACACATCAGCTCAAACGACAAATTTCAATTTGGTGCAACTATCACAGGGGCAGTTATGAGCTTTTTTTTCAACACCTCAAAGGTCTCTATGCATGTCTTATCAAAATTGAAGGAGTATGTCTTTCTCTAAAAGGTTGCACAAAGGCTTGTGATCTTGGAAAAATCTTTTATGAATCGTCCTATAAAATCCGGTATGTCCCAAAAAA
>CAUOFW020005384.1:0-27404 GCA_963454935.2 Ilex paraguariensis
AAATTAACTAGTCTTAGTCACTACACAAAATTAATTCTATTAAGCTATTAAACATCATATCTATATATCCCTAGAACTAAAATCGATTAAATCCTACACAACCATTTAGATTCAATCTATCCCCTGGTAATTCATAAACATATATTCTGATACCAAACTTATCACACGCCCATCCCAGATCACATAGGGTGGGCGGTAGACCGACACTAAGGCCTTAACCAACCCACTCTGTGCATAATAAATACAAAATACAGCGGAAGATAAATAATAAAGTGATCCATTCCATCGACCTAATAAATACTAGAGGAATAAATTAAACATCACCAACATTATTACTAAATTCATGTAAAATAATAACCAAATTATAAGGTTTACTACTCCAAACATAAGCAACATTGTTCCCAAAATAATTAAATACTTGTCTCAAACTATAAAAAATATTTAGTCCTGAAAACCTACAGTAAAATAAATCTTCAAGTCCTCTAATTCCTTATCTATCTGTAGACTCACTCCTCATCCTGATCCTCACTGAAAAATGTTAAATGTTTGGATGAGCATAATGACCCGTGAATAACAACTACCTCTAATGAGGTGTGAAAATAAATGTCATAGTTTATATATGAAAATAAACTTTGATACACACATACGTACAACAAACTATACCCCAACCCCTCCCACATAACCATTTAAACAAAATGTTCTCATGATTACAAATAACTTTTTCAAATGAAAAGACATTTATACCCAAAATACCACTCATTTTCACAAAAAACTTTATAAATGACAAGAAATTATAACTCAAAACACTCACACCACATTTATCAAATCATGTTTGTTACCACTAGCCTAGTAACTGGTCCAGTCTCTTGTTACCATTAGCTTGGTAACTAACCTAATCTCTTGTCTTCACTAGTTTGATGACTGACCACATCTCTTATTATCACTAACCTGGTAACTGCCCAGTCTATTGTCATCACTAGCCTGATAAATGGTTCAGTCTCTTGTTACCTTTTAGACCTGGTAACCCTAGTCCCTGTCTCATAAACATAATTTTCACACACCAAAACTGTAGTTTTGGTCCTAATGCACAAATTTTTTTTCATCACCAAAGCAATGATATAAAATCATCCCACAAATTTTTCAAAATTCACATGTAGAATAGTTCACAATTTCAAAATATTCAATTACAACCTCAAACATCAACACATATATCATATATATGAAAAATTCACATGCACGCACTCATACATTGAATATAGAAAATCCTCCTAAAATAAGTAGTAAACTACTCACCTTAATTACCAAAATCCAATTCAAAGCCTTCTTTCTCAACCTCAATGAAATCACCACCTAATTCAAAATAATATATAACGATCAATCCCTACTCCTAACTTTGTTATTTCGCTATTCTATATTTAATTTACGTATTTCCTATCCATTGATATATACTTAATATATCTTTTACATATAAATATCCATTCTAATACGAGGTAATAGGGTATAGAAATATTCTAGGTTGTTTAGAAAAAGTTACCAAATTTTGGGGTCAAATCATAATTTTTGAAAGTTTTGGGGTTAAAGTGTAATTTCTTTGAAAAACAATTTTTTGTTTTCGAGACTACCATAAATTTTCCAAAATTCTATTCTTCCAACTTACCACGTAAAACAGTGGTTAAAATTAAGTTTAGAAAAATGTAAGGGGTCTAAGCTCTTTGAAACTAAAGGAGAGGTTTCCATAATTTCTGAAATCCCATCTCCTTCGACCTACGAAAGTTGGTTCTGCAGCTTTCTTTGTTTTGCAAATTTCTTGATTTTTTTTTCTCCTTTTTAACATGTGATTAAATTATTTACAAGTCTCAACATCAACCAATCTAAATTAGATTTAAAACACCTAAATTAGTAGCTTCCTATAAACCCATTTATATACTCATTAATATATATATATATATATTCCTTATCACTATTTATAATAAACCTAATACCATGTAATTGAATAGAATACAAAATCATAAAATAATTAATGAATTCATACCTTCAATGGGTTCAATCCCTTCTTCTTCTTCTTCTTTTTCGTTCTTCTTTATTCCTTCTCTCTCTCTCTCTCTCTCTCTCTCTCTCTCTCTCTCTCACTCTGTTGCAGCCTATTATATTCCTTTCAGCCCAAATAATATTAATAAAATACGAGGCAACCTAGGGTAGGCGTTTTCGAATAAGGTTTCAAAAGTATAAAACGGTCGGTCTCATTTTACAAATATCATATATAGCTTTTGAAGAAACATAAGAACATTTCAATGGATCTCAAGTTTACACAATAGCAATAATTAAGTGAAAAAATAAAATTAATTCTCAACAATAACAATTCCAACAAGTTACCATTTTCACAATAACCAATTTTACAATAAACCAAATACACCCACAATAAACTATAACCAACCATTTGCACAATGAATAATAACCCACAATGTACATCATGTACGATGTATGATATTGCATGAATAAACACATCGAGAATATCCTGACTCATACACACACACTCAATCCTCGCAAGGATATCTAACTTTAGGAAGGGCGTATATCAATGCATTGGCAGTGACGAATTCAACTCAGGAATAGTATACTAACCCTCAGCCTCGATACCATGTGAGTGAATAGTAGTTTGGTTCTCGCAAGGCACCAACCCCACTACGAATGATAGGAAAAATTCAAACCCACACGGAGTAAGAAACGCATCTATCCACTCTACGATACCTGGTCAACAGCCACCCCATGGTCATCCAAACATCCACAAAAGATACAATACCCAACCAATTTCTACAATATCAAATGAAATCCAAAATTCTCAAATTTCACATGTATTATTCCAATAGAACAATTTAAGAAAATATGCAAGAGATTATAAAAAATATCATTTTATTGTTCAATACCAAGCACTAGAGTTTTGAAATCAAGAACAAAGGAAAAATCAAAAGAAAAATTCATTTCTCTTGAAAACAAGGATTTTAAGACAAGAAAAAGAGATTTCATGGCTATCTAACCATAGCTTTGTTTAAAACATGGTAATATTTGCAAGAATATCAAGAATTAAGGATTTCCTAACATATAAATAGATTTAGAGTCAAAACATACGTATATATATATCCTACCCTCAATGAACAAGAGGGAGAAGAAACCCCTACCTTGCTTCCTTAGATTTTGTGTGAGAACTAGAAGATTTGATCTTTTATAACTTGAATCAACACTTTAATATCTTGTTTTTCCCTTCTTTCTTCCTCTCTAAGCCTCTCTAGTGTAGAATTGATGAAATGAGGTGAAAATTTGGAGAAAACATCATAAATAGGCTTGGGACGTGAAGCTCCCAGCTTGGTGCATCCGGACGCGTGTTTTTTAGTGTCCAAACGTGTGTTTCTTTGCCCAACTTTCTGCGAAACGCGTCCAAACGCGTGTCTATTCCCGTCTGAACGTGGGTGACAGCATACCCTCAACTTCCAGATCAATTTTAACCTATTTAGAAGCTGATTCAAAAAATGTTCATGCAATACACTGTTGTAGCCCTTGAAGTCTAGTTTTTACTGTCCAAAAAGCAAATCAATCTAATTTAGGAATAAAACGTTATGGTCCAAATACTAGAAAGTGTCAAATTTCTTTCTACCCAAATTCTCTCCAAAATAGGTTTTAATTCCAAAATACTTCCTAACTTCTAATACACCCCATTTTACCTCTTCCAATGTTTTGTGACCTTCCAAATTCAATAGAGACATTATTTTGACCTAAAAATATTTAGAAACTTACCTAATCACCCTTCTTAAGCTTACACACCTTTGAAACTAAGTTTGACCTGAAAGTCAATTCGTTTGAAACTCAAACTTCATGATCAAGCTTTCAACAATGATTCTAAGTTTCTATCATCATTTTATTCATATTAGGAGAACTCTTAATATTATATTATTTTTATTTAATTTTTATTCACTTTTATTTTTATTATTATTTCATTTTTTTACCTCGGTTATTACAATTTATATATGCTATGGTCCACCCAAGAGCTCCATTATGGGATTTCAGAACTTGTGATTGTCTTTCTTCTTGCTCTGGTAGCAAAGATGAACTGACTACCACCGAAAAAAATATCCTCACTCCCCAAATAAGCATACTTTAATGTGGATAGGAGTGGCTTCAATTTTGGTTGTGGTGGTTGAATAGTGGATGGTAGAATTCCTTTTACGAGTAGTGGTAATTCTTCAAATTTAGGCACCCAAGGGCCTAACTCATAAGCTTCTTCTTCTTGAACAGCCTCCTCTATAGAAAAGATCTCCTCCAACTCCTCTACTACTAATTCTTCTCCTTGATATGCTATGATGGTGTCTATAAGATTCACCAGATGGACCCCACCATCATCTCTAGGTTGTTTCTGAATGTTGAAAACATTGAGCTCCAATGTCATGTTCCTAAAATTACAACTTCATGAATTCATTCCTTTAACTAATTAGAGTGTTAGATGTTGCAAGGAATGGTCTACCTAATATAATAGGAATTTACCGGCCTTCCTTCTAGCTCGGTGGTTGTGGATCTCAAATTTTAACCACTTGGTTGTGGGTTCAAGGGCTGGTAGAGAGAGAGAGAGAGAGAATATGATAGGAATTTGAGAAGCAGGGTTAGCAACAGGATAAGTGTCTAAGACTATGAAATCAACTAGAAAGTAAAACATTTTCACTTGGACTAAAACATCCTACACTATTCCCATTGGCATTTTCACTCTCCTACCTGTAAGCTAGAGTGTGATGGATGTCGACTTCAATTCTCCAAGTCCCAACTGTAGGTAAATCGAATAAGGAAGGAGGTTTACACTTGCACCCAAATCTAGCAATTCTTGCTCTACCTGACAGTCCCCAATGATGATTGAGATGATGGGACAGTCAAGGTTTTTATATTTGGGTGGAGTGTTAATCCGTGGAATACTAGTTACCAATTATGTAAGGAATGCCTTTTTCTACACATTTATTTTTCAATTAACATTACATGATTCTTTTAAGAGCTTGGCATATAATGGTACTTGTTTACTAGCATCCAAAAGAGGAATATTAATCTTCACCTGCTTAAAAATTTCTAAAATTTCAGAAGTGTCAGATAATTTAGCATACATACGAAGTTTATGTGGATAAGGAGCAAGGATGGGGCAACTATCAGCATCAACAACCTCAGGCATCTTATTCTCTCTACTAGTCTCATGTTCACTTAAAGTCCCTTTTTCAACTTCATTACCATTCTGAAGAGTAGTTATAGACTTAAGCTGCTCAAGATTTGGCTTAGAAGAATCTACCATGTGCTAACCTTTGGGGCTCTCCAGTGGTCGAGTAGGGAATTTTCCATTCACTTGTTGCTTCATCCCCAAGGTATTATTGATTTTTTTTAATCTAAGTCTTAACTTCATTTTGAGCCTATGAAGTTTGATTATCAATGGTGTTCTGGTTCTGAATAAATTGATGCCATAGATCATCCTTGTTTCGCTTATGTGGTGGTCAGTAGGGGGTACTGCGGGTTGACCTTAATGGTCAAACCGTTGTGCTTGTGGTGGTGGTGGTGGTGGTGGTGGTGGTGGGTTCTAAAAAAACCCATGTTGTGAGGGTCCTTTTTATGGTAACTTGTGGAATATTAGACTAACCTTGACCTGGGTAGACTTGATTTGGCTAGTTGGTGGTAGAAAATAAGGCGTCTATGCTTGAGGTTGTACAGTGTTGTTAGTTCTCCAACTAAGGTGTTGATAGAAATGCCATCCCGAGTTATATGTGTTGGAATATGGATTGAAAGACTAATTAGATTGGTTGAATGCATTAACCTGCTCAAGCATTTCCCTATACGTCTAAATGTTTGGGCACTCATTTGTAGAATGTTCAACAAACTCACAAATAGCACAAGGGTCCTCAACCTTTGGTACACTAGTCACCTCATTAAACTACTAAAATTCTAAACTTTCTACTTTCCTTGAAAGTTTGGCAATCTTGGATAAAAGATCATCTTGATCTCTCAAAACATGTTTACCACCTCCAAACGATTAAGTAACGGTTGATAATGTTGATCGTTCAGCGGGATCCAAGATATCCCATAACTGGGCACTCTCTGCCAAACAATCAAAATAATCAAGGCTTCCTCAGGTTTCTTTATTCAAAAATTCTTTGTTACATATCATGTCTATGAACTGATGACGTGCAAGGGGTAATTCCTTTGTAGAATAAGCATATCATTTACCACGGTTCAAAGCCATGGTATGGAACAGAGTTAGAAGTTTCTTGAACCTCTCCCAACATTCATAAAATTACTCATTCGATTTTTTAACAAAATTTTGGATTTGCTTTTTCAAAGCAGTAGTTTTATGAACAGGGAAAAACTTTGTTAAAAACTTTTTTTGCATTTGATCCCAAATAGAAATTGTCCGAGATTTGAGTGAATTTAGCCAAGTCTTTGCCTTGTCTTTAAGTGAAAAAGGAAAAAATTTCATTCGGGCCATCTCTTCTCACACGTTTTGTTCCAAGAATGTATTAACTACTTCCTCAAACTCCTTAAGGTGGTGATAGCAATTTTTACTTGCACACCCTGAAATTGAGGGAGTAATTGGGGCATACCTGGTTTGACAATAAACTGATGTGTTTGCACAAGAAGCACAATGCATGATGGTGTGGAAGAATGGTTAGGTTGGAAATAATCTTTTATAGTTGTACTAGGTAGAACATTTGGAAGATTACTCTCAACGTTTCCCAAGTTAAGTGCATTATTTGGGTTGTTATTCCCCTTATTAGCAGGGTTAGCATTAATGTTCCCGTCAGCCATATCTAAGAAAGGTCTTTGGCAAATTCTAACAAGTCTATTGTTGTGGTCCCTTCTCCACATGGAAAACTAAAAACAAAATTGTAAAAAAAAAGAAAACAACAAAAAACAAAAAGTAAATACAGTAGAGACACAAACTTGGGCTCGTGATGAAAATCACAAGACCTACTTGTATACCTCTGATTCACCTTTGATTCATGGCTCGAAGTCCCCAACAATGGCAGAAAAAATGCTTGCCATCAAAAGTGGTTCTATTTTCACGAATCTCAAGCGTAGGAGAAATTATTGTGTAGTAACTTGGAATGAAATTCCAAGGTCATCTCCTCAAGGAAATCTGTAGTAATCAAGGATGATTAAAGAAAATAAAAAGTTCTTTGAAGTTGAGAATTGTTGGTAACTGACTAAACAAAAAGGTAAAATTCAATAAGAGAAAGCACCAAATAATCTTCGGATTTAATCCAAACTTCCTCAAACAGATGATATTCAGTAAAAATCTTAATTAGTAAAAAAGTTGGTTTTGGTGTCAAATAAATTGATGGAAGGATTTCTATCCAATTGATTGTAGGGAATCCAATAATCATTCATACCAAAATTAATTGTCTAAGAATGATAAAGGATATGACCAATCAATTTGGATTCTGAAAAGTAATTATTTAGTCACTAAATCACATACATCGTAAAAACCTTAGTTTGGAGTATAAACCCTAATTCATAGGTTGGGAATCCCTTCTCAATTATCCAGAAAAAAAACTATTCACTCATGACTATGAAATTAAAGCAAAGTATTGAAGAAGACATAATTAAATTCAAAAAATAAAGATTGACTATAAACAAACTATAAACTTGAATATAAAAGCACCTTGTATTGAAGAACTAAATTTAAGTTGATTACACCAAATGAAATTGACTAGCATTGAAAACTATAATTCTAAAACTAAAGGCAAAGAAATAAACTAAGAGATAGGTGCTAGAGAAACTAAGAAGAGTTGCAGAGAAGAAGCAAGAGAGGCGGCCAAGCTATGATGAATTCCTCCTCCAAAGCCTTCTATTTATAGTGTTTGGAAGGAAGATCTTCAGATTCCATCAATCTCTTTGATGATTATCTTTCCCAAAAATATTTCCTCTTCTTATTGGTAGAAAACCCCCAAAAGATATGGCAAAATCTGTCTTTAATTAGAGTTTTTTTACCAAATTTGTCATCGACCTACCAGTAGAACATTAGTACAACCTTGATGTTTGCAAGATCTACCGTTAGAATATTGATTACCTACTGGTAGAACCTATTCTATCAAACTCCAGAGAGCCTTTCTACTGGTAAAAATCAATACCACTTACCAATATAACACATTTCAGAGTGCTCTAATTCCAATAAAACCACGTTCTACTAATGGTGGCTTACATACTGTCTTCTTGCCTACTAGTAAAACCCAACTTCTACTAGAAGATTCTTCATTTTAGCACACTTACTAGTAGGTTTACTACTAGTAAAACTTATCTTTTTTGAATTTCTTCTCTAAGGCATCCGGCTTCACTTCTAATGGATCATCCTCAACTCTAACTTGTCCAAAGCCATTTTCATGATGCTCCACATCTACCTTTACACCTAGACTACATGCAAACACAAAATCAACGCATAAATTGTAAAACAAGCTAAGCAAAGCAAGTTAGTCTGCTAACAAGCCTAAAATAAATATGTTAGCTATAAAATAATGCAAGAATGAGCACTCAACACTTTACTCTCTAGCCACTATACCGTAACAAGTAAAATTAAATAGATGGCTTAGATTTAGTCCTATAAATAACAGGAGTAATGCTATATGAACTTAAAAAGTAAACTTAAAAACTAGACTTAATAATCTCAACCATTGATTTCACTGTAGGTCCCAACATTTATTGGGACCCACTACCTATTCAATGGTTGAGATTATCAAGTTTAATTTTTGAGTCTATGTAGCATTACTCAAATAACAGTAGTGAATCAAATAAAGAGGATGTTGCTATTTATAGTTAAGTGGATACTATTATTTAATTTTGTTTCAATTGTTTCGCAAGAAGCCCCTTCAGATTTATAAGTGAGCTCATACTAACAATTACCTAAAATTATCCTTTTAGAAATTTTGTACTGGTGATTCTGTAATTAATTTTATCCGACGGAGAGGAAGCTTCTAAAACCAACACACAAAATGAATTACATATTTTACAAACTAGTTATGGAGACTATGGGATCTATGCAAAATAAATTCTATCTCCAACTTAGTTATTTAATACATTGTGAGGGTTATCAAAAAATATTGTATCCAATTTTTATTAAGATAAAATGCAAGGATGTTTGACATATTTATAAAGATACCGAGTTATCACATCTTTATAAGTTGTATGTATACATGTAATAAATAAAATATCAAATTCCCATAGCTATCCATACATGAATTAAGAATTTAAATTTATTTTCTAATTGCACATACATATTTTGAACATTTCTATTTTATCAATATAAATTAGATACAATTTCATGATAAATAATCTAAGCCAGTCAATTATCCATATTGTCCCCATGTTTGGGTACTATTATATAATTAACTACTCATACAATCAAGATATGAATAATAAAAAACAAAGATCAACATAAATAAGGAAATTGCCTAAACAAAGAGTTTCAATTATTGGGAAACTGCCTAAACAAAGGGCCACAATTATTAGAAAATTGCTTAAACAAATAGTCCAAACTATTAAAAAATTGCTTAAACAAAGAGTCTCAACTATTATGCTCATGTCTTCAATTTTAATGCAATAAGGAGTTTACCGCAATACTAGACAAATCCAGCCACCTCCATGTTTCTAAGCTAGAAGAAGCTTATGCAATCTTATCACAGTGGTGTATGAAGGGATTCCAATCGACCTGTCCGACCAAGTTGCAGGGCTTAGAGCAACATCCCCAAAACCTAAACGATTTTTGAAACAGTTTCTTCTCGTGAAATTAATTTTACTATGAAAAAAATGTTTCTGAATAGATGTCTTCCACAAAAAAATTCATACAAAAAACAGTAACAATAATACATGGCCATATACCACCACGAGGCATGGGTGAATTCATATACTACCAGCAATATTACAACATGAATAAACCATCATGTAAACCCTTTGCAATAATATTAACCATGATTAAACCGTTGTAGGATCCAATCACATAAAACAAAAAAAAATATGTGACCATAATAGCAGGATAAAAAAAACTACAACACATAGATTAGCACAATTCCACATTCTTCCCATCATCCATGGCATACATCTAATCATTTTACTTGGACAACATGGTTGTATTCAATATATACATGGTATCAATGAAGGCTCTGATACCACTTGTTGGAACGATAGTCCCAAGATCCGTTGATGGCGCGTATAATGGAATACAAAAAAAAAAATTCTCTATTAACCCTACAAGGCGGAATTAGGGTTTATCTTTGACAAGCAGATCCACATGAACAAAGAACAAATGCAGATCAAATATCAAGCTTGATGGACCTCACAATCTTCTATTGTATATCCTTCCATGCTAAAATTCAAATGCATTGTAGGTTGCAATCCTTTGAATTTTCTCCCTTACTCTCTCTCTATGTCTCTTCTAAACAAGATAAAGGTTATGTTCTAAGGGTCAGGCTTCCAATAGGTCTAAAAATCGTATGTCCAACCCAAAACAAATATCTTATGGTCAATTAATAATAAGTTAAAAATTTATGAAAAAAATATAAAGGGATACACAAAATTAGACTTGTCAAAAAATACAAAACTCTTAATGTTAGGTCATTAAGTTCTTATTTTTAGAATTTAATTGTGTCCAAGTATACAATTTGACCTTTTGTGAATTTTTTTGACATATTTTCCCTCATAAATATATTTAATTTTATATATATGAGTTATAATAAAATAAAAACCTAAAATTTAGGAAAATCAAAACTCATAATAAATCTTCTCCATTTTTTTAGAGATATGTTTCAAAGTTTTTTGAAACTTTTAAAATTTGACAACTAAATTAAGGAATTTTAATTATCTTATCTTAGAAAGTACTAAGATTAAAGAATTTTAATTTTACATTAGATTTAATTTGGTGATGTATATATGCATTAATATATATATATATATATATATAATATTACAAAGTCACACTATGAAGTCTAATTTCATTTACTCCTACATTTTTTTGATACACTGTATAGATACACTTTAATTTCATAAACCCTTTAAAGTGTATCAATACAGTGTAGGACCATTTTGGGTTGGTCTTTTGACAATTTTGAGCATTTAGTTATATTGTGAATCACTTTTTCAAAGAATACAATTTTACTTCTCAATACCTTAATATAGTTGTCTTGTTTAAACTACAATAGACCTTGGTCGAGTCCTTCAATATGGGACAGTAACCACTTTGATTCCTATTCCATTGTCGTCAAACACCAAAGAAAAGAATCTCTTATCTATTATCCTAAGTTGTTTTGAAAAAGCATATAATTTCAAGAGATGTCTCTGCTCCATTCTAATGTTGCAGTTGTATATTTTCCATCTTCAGAGCAAATATGAGTAGAGGGTTTCAAGGTAGTCTGAGGTCTAAAGTGGTATCTCGAAATGTGGTCTTTTTATTTTTAGTATTTTAAAATTTTAATTAAAATTAATGTTTCTTGCCTTTTGAGTTGTAAAAGTACTAATTAAGTTTTTATATTTAAGATTTGCTACTATATCTTTTTCAATTCATTGTATAACTAATCCAATTAAACTTTCTTGTGACATAGTCAACCCTAAATAAGATTTTATCAATTTTAATTTATAAAACTTGTTCCATAGAAATACCTATTACAAGAATTTTTCAGAATATTCTGTAAGCAATGCATGCATTTAAAAAAGAATCTAACATTTTTGTGGAATTTAGTATCTCAATTGGAGTGTTTGCTTTCATATGTAGATTTAAAAAAAAAACATTTAGAGAGAGAGATAGAGATAGAGATAGAAGGGTTGAGAATAATGTGTAGTAAATGAGCTGACCTTTGATTTGCATTTTAGATTTTAATGTTAAATTTCTTTCTTTTCTTTTTTTAGTTTTGATTTGTTGGGTTTTGAAATTAAATTATTGAATTTAAAATTTTTTGATTGGACTTAGATTTCTTTCTTTATAGGGCTTAAACATTTCATGAATTTAAATTTTTTATATGAGCTAATGATATAGATAAAAATTTGGGATCTTTCTTAGTAGTAGAACCTAAAGTCCACACTTTACCAACCTTATCGTTGGGTCCACCTCGATAGAATCCTCCCATGGATGAACCAGCAATACTACTGCCATCCTTTACAAATGTATTGCAACTCAAAAGAAAGTTTAAGATTATTGTATTCGGCAAAATTCACAGATTGACATATTTTCTTGAAACACAAATAACAAGTGAAAAATTCTTTAGTAGTATAGCCCTCTCTTTCATTCGGCATGCTAGGTTAATGTTAGATTTTTCTTTTTTGGTGTATACTTGGACCTTCTGTTTCTGAGTTGGATAGACAATATACAGATGCTTCATGCACAGGAACTGAGAAGCAAAAAAAAATTAAAAATAAAAGGAAAATTTCTCACTTTGATCAACTTATTATCCCCACAGGTCACACTACATGAAAGGTATTTGTTTGGATAAGCAAAAGTTAACTCATTCACTCATCCAAGACTAGCATCAATCTGCAAGCATAGAGGGATGCAAGTTACAGGTTAGAAATTGAAATTTGTTGCGATGCCAGTGTATTCTCCCTCATCTATTAATGTTGTTGCCAAGCATTTGGTCCATCTTATGCATACAAGTGTAACGATTGCTTAATAAATGTAAGCCCTGCAAAGCATGAAAACTGTAAGACATAATCATAAGCACCTTCAGAAACGAAGAAAACAATCGAAATGCAGTTACCCAAAAAAATAAAAATTCCATTAAGACTCATGTAACACTTACAGATAGTGGTGCATCTTTAGCAGCAGAAGCCTGTCAAACCCAATCTATGAGAATCCAAGAATAACTACAGAACTATTTGAGCATAGTTGTGAAATGAACCGAAACAAGTTTAAAGAGCTGCTACAATGCGAGCACACACTTTTCCTTATTCTTGAATTTCCTACTCATAATGCAAAAAGACTCACCAAAGAACCTGAGACGACCTTTTTCATTCCCTGTTCAACAATTATGGTTTTATCTCCAATGAAATTGAATGATGTCCTATTCAATCTCCTTACAAGATATGAAATTCAATGATTTCTTAGACACTTCCATATAGGAATTGTGTAGGACTCATCTATATATTGTACCACCTCAAAAAACACAAAATGTACGATCCTAGACACAAATTGATTGATTCGTGTCCAAACTTAATACAAAATAATTTAAAACTTAACTTATCACCAATTTTGGAGCCAAAGGATAATATGATGAGACTACAAATTGTTCATTTCAGCAAACATCTTACAATATGTGCATTTATGGTGAGCATTTAGTGTTTTCTCTAATCTGCTAGATCTAATTTAATGATTTTATTTCCTGTCTTCTCCAAACTTTTGCTTAACAGTAGCAGATTCTATTTGTCCAATTCTACATCAAAGTATAATCACAAAAGCGGGATTTAACAAAAACCACAAGCAAATGTGTATTCTTGGAGTGCCTATAAACCAAACTAAAGTGATCTTTGAATTAAAAATTTTCTTTTATTACTAAATTGGGTGTTTAAAAACTGTGAATATAACAACTTAAACTTTCTATATCTGTGTTCAATTATATAAAATCAAATTGTATAACTTCCACACTGAAACTCGTTGAGCCATTTTTTTGTTAGTCATCATAGTAAATTGTTACCTATTGACTGACCAACCACACTGTTAAGAAGCTTTAATGTTAAAGCCTAATTCATGCTTCATAATAATTTGTGCAAATGCTACACCAACTAATGTTGCTAATTTCCTTTACTCAATGTTCATTCGGATAAATTGAAGTCCCCCATTTTCTCAAGCTTGAACATATATCTTGGC
Organism: Ilex paraguariensis; assembly: GCA_963454935.2. Taxonomy (NCBI): domain Eukaryota; kingdom Viridiplantae; phylum Streptophyta; class Magnoliopsida; order Aquifoliales; family Aquifoliaceae; genus Ilex; species Ilex paraguariensis. The sequence goes on from CAUOFW020005384.1 coordinate 13,856, forward strand.
TCTGGGATTTTCTTATAAATTTGGAAGACCAATCAGGAAAAACTGGAAATAAATATTCATGTGAAACCTCAGTTTGTGAGTAAAATTCTGAGATTTTCATCTTCTTCCAAACCAAAGGAAAGAATGACCAAAAATTTAAACCAGCTAAGGATTATGAAACTTGCCCCCTGTGGTAATTGCTCTATTTGGAATGTTCACAATATATCCATCTCAAAGTCGTAGTCATTTCCAAGCTGGTACTTCTAGTAAATGTACTGGTAAATTGTAGGTGAAAGCAACCCAAAAAATATGTGATAACTCATCTATCAACACACATAAGTACCTATAAAATCACAGGAACCAGACTTTTAACAAATGCAATTTTAGAATGTACTAATTTTTAAAACAAATCGAATAGCTATCAAAATTAGCATTATTTAGACAATTCAACCCATCCACAAAACACTGTGAATTCAACTTATCAGTTGAATTTCACAATAAATCAAACTACATTCAATAATCAAGTTTAGCTATTTTATTCGATCCCAGCTAAAACAAATAATAACAGACTATTTTACTAATCTCTCATTCAATTTAAGACAAGAATAAATAAAAAAGAAATAAATTAATATATTCGTACAAGTGGAAGCACTACTGTTGAGTCCGCAATGCATTCGTGTGTGCATGCGAGGGGCTCTAGAATCTATTCAAAGCTGAAAATAATTGTCATTATATTCTCTATAAATCAAAGAGGATGCATTGAAAAGTATTCAAGTCACATAGAGCAGCATAGGATTAATGAATGGACCTCCACGTATATATTATAGGATTGATGTTGGCACTAAAATTAAAGTAAAAGGAAAATAGTATGCATCCCAAATTTGAGATACCAAATGAATTCCAAATGAATGATGCCTTTGGATGAGTGAATCCCGTTAAAAAAATTCATGGGACTCACTAATCAAAGCTCGAAAGTTATTTGAGATGCCTAGATTGCTCGACAAGTAAAATATATCATAGTGAATTGTTCACTAATGATAATCAAACACATACGAAACCCCACACCCGATTAAAAACAACATAAACCAATGACAAGGTAAATCTAAATTTGATAAAAAGAAAAAAGGTAAATTTCACAGACACCCCCGAGAGATTGGCCTAATTACATAGACACCCCTATGGTTTCTAAAATGTTACTGCCAACCCCTGTCATATTATGTGACTAAACAAAGATGCAATTTTACTGAATTACCCTTTAATGCTTCAACCCTATTGTTTACCCTTTAATCCCATATAGTTTATGAATTACCCTACATACACCCAAATTTAATTTAGAATTTAGTTTCACCAAATTGACATTAAACATTAACTCAAATATTAATTTCATCACACTAACATTAATTTCATCAATTTGACAATAAATTAATATTCAATTTTTTCAAAATAATATTTTCAAATTAAAGTCAAATTAAAATTTAATTTAGAATTTAGTTTCATCAAATTAACTTCAAATTGAACTTCAATTTCATTAATTCAAATATTAATTTCATCACACTAACACTAATTTCATTAAATTAATATTTTAAAAAAATTGTCAAACAAATATTTAATTTAGAATTTTGTTTCATCAAACAAAATGAAATTGATAAAATTAGTGTTAGTGTGATGAAATTAATATTATGTAATTCATAATTTTTTTTCATCACACAAAATTAAATTGAAAAATTAGTGTTAATGTGATAAATTTATTATTTGAATTAAAGGCATTAAATGTCAATTTGATGAAATTGATGTTCAATTTGATGAAACTAAATTCTAAATTAAATAAATTAAATGTTAATTTGAAAAAATTAAATTTTAAAATATTAAGTTGATAGAATTGAATATGATTTTGATGAAATTAAATATTAATTTAGTGTTAAATTGATAAAATTAGTGTTGGTGTGACAAAATTAATATTTGAATTAATGAAAGTAATTGTCAATCAATTAATTGACGTGTTAACTTGAGGGTAAAATTAGTAGTTTACTGTAATATATTCTATGACATCACGAATTCTGTTAGACATCAGTAACATCAATGACTGTAAAGGTATTATATGAAACTCATGATAAACTATAAGGACGTGTTATGATATTTTAGAAATCATAGGGGGTGTCCCTACAATTAGGTCAACCTTAAGGGGGTATCAATGAAATTTACTGTGAAGAAAAAATACAACACTTCACATGTAAGATCTTTCCACTTGATTATACATGAGGATTCACAAACTAGACCTAAAGGGAGTTGAATAAGTTATCAAAAATTTTGCTTAGATAAACACCAATTTTAACCCAATTAATAAGAATTACCTCTTCTCACAATGATGTGGCAATCTAGTGAGAAACCCTTTTTAACCACCACAACCCAAAATATCCATGAAGATTAATATATTAATTTTACCAATTTGTTGTTTAACACTCAATCTTACAAGATGATCCCAGCCATGGCAACACAAACTCAATCAAGTAACTATATGTGATATGTAGTTTCAAATAATAAATTCATCAAACACATAGTGCCCGTGTGGGCATTAAACCACAAGTGTATATACAAAAGCAATAAACAGCACAAGCGATTTGTTGGCGCAGAAACTCTTCTCAAGAAAAATCACGGGGAGCCTTCTTGATTCACCAAAGCCTAATCCACTAAAATTAAAGTCAATCTATAAGTACTTAAAACTTATATCCCAACCAATCCACATGGTTAGATGTTCCTTTCCTCCATAGATCTCTCCTCCAAAGACCCTCCTTCGACGTTATATCTAACTTCACTTGGAACTCTCCACCCGCATGATTCATCTAAGCCTCGAGTAATCCTCAAGTCTTCACACCTAAGACTCTCAATTTACACACTCCCATGGGTTTGGTTTTTACCCAAATAAGTTCTTCTTCTCTAAGTTGTGAGGTGGGATAGGAATCACAAGATGGTAGCCTTTCAGGTTAGGGATCTAGGATTGTGGTTGAAGCTCTCCAGAAAGTTTTTAGTCTTTTTCTAACTCTTAGAGGCTTGCCCTAGGTATAGAAAAGACACTCTCTATTTATAGGCTCAGAATAAGGGCAACCTTGGTCAACAAGAAACTCAGATTCATGAACGACTGCTCGATCAGTGAGATGGCAGTCATAGGGTGATGGTCTCGGGAATGAAAAATAAGTTTCAAACCAACCTAGGAAGAGTAGACTGCTCAAGCGATCTCAAGGGCGATCCCTGATCCTTAGGTGTCTAAAGACCTCTCTAGCAAAAGCTAACGAGCATAGGTCGGTCACTACCAGTTCTTAAAGCATAAAACCAAGAAAAAACTTATTCTCTTGAGCACTAAAGGGTGTTTCTCCAAAAGGGGTCTGATTGTTACTCAAACTATGTTTTTAAAACTCATAAATGGTTTAAAAAAAATTTCTTTTAAAATCACCTAGGAGCTATAATCAAATTGCTTCCAATTTCATTTTCATCCTAAGTTAAAATAACTAAGGGAATCTTAGGTGTCTAGGTCATTACCTTTGTCCTAAACATGAAGGTACATATGGAAGTTGAATGGTGTAGCTTTGATGTTTGATCTCCTCCCTTCAATGACGTTTTTGGGTCTTGATAGAAATGGTTGAAATTTTACAATGGACTTAACAAAATTAATCAATTACAAATTCATAATCTAACAATTACCCAAAGAAAAACTATAAAAGACACATACCCATAAGCTGACATCCGTCGAAGAAGAAAAAAATTTCGAGAGAGGCAATCATTTCAAAATTTTTTATAAGTGAAACTATTGGCATTTTGATGAATGACTAGTGCAGACATTTCAATTTGGTAAATTAACTGCTGGAACGAGTATAGCCACAAACAGGGCATTAAAAGAAAGGGAATAGGGTTTCTAACTGATTTTTGTAATGGCAAAGAAAGAAGGACATTTTAATTGGTAATTGAATTCCAATAATGGCCAAAGCAATGGAGAAGCCCTTAAATTGACGCTAAAGGAAAATTAAAGAGAGACAGAGGGAGATGGAGAAGGTGAAAACAAAGAGAGCACAAAGGAAAATTGACGTTGTGTGATCTACACCAAGTGGTGAATACATAGGGGGAGAGAGAGAGAGAGAGAGAGAGAGAGAGTAGTTAGGAGGTAGGCGAGAGAAGAATAACGACGGAAAACTTAGGAGGCAGGGGTGAGGTGATGAGTTAAGTTTAGGAAAGCATTAATTTAGAAGGATAATAATGGCATATCAAGAGGCGGGAGAGAGAGAGAGAGAGAGAGAGAGAGAGAGAGAAGGAATGGCATCAAAGATGAAAGGCAATAACGGTGAGGATGGGATGATTTAGGTTTTGGCTGACATTAATTTTGGAGAATAATGATATATTTGTTGTTTTAGAGGATAAAAGTGGAAAAAAAAATTCAGATATGTTAGTATTTTAAAGTAGTATTGAACTACAGATTAAGTCATTGGGTGTTTTTTCTTTGTCTTCGGTCCACTTGCTAATCAAGTGTTTATTTTATGTCCTCAAACACCATGGGTGAATATGGAATATGGTTTTGCCATAAGACACATGGGATATTATATTTGTTGTCCTAAGTAGTTATGTTAATTTTTATGACCAAATATGTATCTCTTTAGTTGTTTGGTTGGCACTTCAAATAATTTCACTCAAAATGCACAATCTTTGGTTTTCTTAAAAAATAATATACATAGAAGTGAATAACAATAGACTTATAATCCTAAAGTAACCAATGTTACCTCTAAAGTGTAATTTTCTTTTCACTTTATTTAGTTGAGTTATGGTTATTTTGTTGGGCATCAATTTTTTTTGAGTTCCGTGTTTCCTATTTAGTGTAAAAATGATGGCTCATCCCTTTATTTTGATTGAGTTTTCCCAATAAATTTTGTGGGATGAATGATAACATTTATCTTATATGTATGCTCATAACTCAGTGGCAATATTAATTTCATAGAGTTTCAATCATGCATCTTTGATGCTACTATTCTCTGGGAGTTGTAGTCGTCACAGTAAAGTAGTCTTATCATTTCTACCTTTTTTAACTTTATATTCATCTTGAGCTAAGGGTATGAAAAATTCACCTATTTTGATATGTGCTTCAATTTTCTTGCTCGAAAATAATGCAAGAAACCTAATGCCCGGATTATTCTTCCAATCAAAAGCCACTGCCATTGAAATACCTCCTATTGTTCAGAGACAAAGGCTTTGACATTTGGAGCCCAATTTGTATTTGGTTAGGTTTATGAGTAGTTTAATTTGTCTGATGAACTCCAGTGTCTTAGTTGGAATCAATTGTTCACTTTCTAGATTTAATAGGCTTTGTTGCATTTTATTTTTTTTTTGGGTTTTCATCACTTTGGTCTCTATTTTTTTAGTTTTTGTTCCTTCTTTTTCTTTTCTCTCTTCCTTTTCATTTGAAATTGGAAGTGCTGCTAAACCAATTTAGTGCATGCAATGTCAATGCATATATGCTTGATTTTTATGTGTCCCACCTACTGAAGGAGTAAGCGAAAATATCACTAACCAAATTATTTTTCAAATTGTTCATTGTTTTTTGATAGTTAATTTTAGTTGTTGCTGCAAAACGAATATCTATGATGCTCAAATCTCACAGGAATGGAATGGCTCAACCAAGGTTTGTCACAACCTAGACAAGGGAACTTGAAACTGAAAGTTATATTATTGGACGGAAACATAACATTACATTCCATGAAAAAAATGGTTCATAAAGTACTCCAGATTTCCAGAAGACTAATTCAAAATCATCTCTATATTATTTTGACATGTGTAAATATAGGCTTGACATTGTTGGTTGAATATTTTTTTCCTTTCACAAAATATGCAAGTGAATTAGCCTCCTTATTACATTTTGTGTTATACAGAAAACTAATGTGACAATGTAAGGGTCTAAAATTGGACAATAGTAGGGTTTCTAAACATGAATATTACATTCAAGTACTTGAGTAAAAATGTTAGTTTTTTGTTCCATGAATAAGACATGATTAAAGTGTTCACAACTTTGGTATACAATAATGTATTCTTAAAATGGTCCACGTCATGTGCAACTACTAGTATAAGATTGTAGACATTAAAAAACTAACAAATTAATGTCTATAATTGGCCTCAAATCAATTAGATAAATGAAATTGGGTTGGACCTAAATTCCACTAGCCAAAATGATACAAGTCTAAATTTAATTAAATAGGCTTGAGTTGGACCTAAATTCCACAGCCCAAATAATACAAGCCCAAACTTAATTAACAGGGCTTGTTAATTTATATTAAAATGGACTTAAATTCCATAAGTTCAAACTAAACAAATGTATAAAAGGTAAAGAGGGTTGGACTTAAATTTCATAAATTAACTAAAGTCCACAAATTTATGGGTAGTCCACTACCTAAAGCCCACATAATGGTTTTCAAGTAAAAATACCCTTATATGGATAACTACTCTCAAACCTATAAATAGAGGTATGGGAGGAGGCAAAGAAGAGGCCAAAAAATAAGAGCAAAAGAAGCTAAGGAGGAGGGAACATTAAGAAAGCTCTGCCCAAGTCAGGAGGAGAAGGAATATCAGTAATGAGGCTTTACCTGAGTCTACCCCCAATTGAAATCTTGCAAATCCATCTCTGAGGAGAAGAAACACTACCAAGGATTCAAGAGATCCAAATCATCTTGAAGTCATTTAACACAAAGAACGGTGAGGAACTCTCGTCTTCAACAAATCCACCAAAGCATCACCAAATTTAAGATCGAGAAACACATTGATCAGGCCTTTGTCTTCACCAAATCCACCAAAGTCAAAACTAAATCAAAGATTGAGAAATACGCTGATCAGGCCCTCGTCATCATCAAATCCACCGAGAATCAGAGGACAGTGCACGTAAGAAGCACGCCAAAGAGAGTCAGCACCATTTCATTAAATCAAGTCAAATCATAAACAATTGTAATTTTGACATTACTTTTGTGTTAATATTATAACCGAAGTCATTACAAATTCTGGCACACCCAGTGGGACACTCTCTCCCTCTCATCTCTCAAGTCAAAAATCCAACAAGCTTGATAATAATGACTACCAAAGACATCATGATTCCTCCCACCGACAAGTTAGTAAACTTGGTCGAAGAGTCAATTCCAACAACCCGCACTAGAACAAAGGCAAACAAATCTTAACTCTTGACACCGATGGAGCATCGCTCTAGGCAAAGCAAAAAGAAGGCTCTTCCAACAAAACAAAAGAAAAAAGAAAAAGAAAACCTACCCATTCTTCTATCGATCTGGAGGAAGAAACGGGCAATTCTCTACCCAACACACACTCCAACACAAGCTCAAAGACTAAATCTTACTCTAACACTTTTCCTAAGAGGAAATGGGGTGATCATTCCTCGTCCTCTGATACGCCTATGCCTATGATGGTGACGGAAACCACTTCATCTAAAGAACATCAACAATTCACTACTATGATCAAAAGATTGACCAAATCTCTTGAAGGTAAAGATATGCAGATCACCACACTCATGAATTGGCTTGAATTGTACAAAGTTTCAAAAGGTAGCAGTCAAAAAACTCCAAATTCATCTGGTACCAAAACACCAAAAAATTCTAAGGATTTAAAAAATCAACAGAAGCAAGAACAGTATGATCGTGCCATGACACAAAATTTCGAGTGAGATTCTTCTCAAATTTTCATTTTTGCACTCTCTATCCAACAACTCTAGCATATGATTGCAGATATGATCTGAGCCCAATATGGAGGAGCTCAACAATCTTTATTGGTATATGCTAAGCCATATAGGCAACGAATTGATGAGATGCAAATACCTATGGCCTACCAACCCCTGAAGTTCGAACAATTTGATGGAAAAAGTAACCCAAAATAACATGTTGCCCATTTCATCAAAACTTGCAATAACGCTAGCACCTACTGCGATTTGATGGTGAAACAATTCGTTCATTCCCTCAAAGGTGCCGTATTTGACTGTTACACAAATCTTACAGCCAGGAATGTTGATAATTGGGACCAACTTGAACGACATTTTCTCACTCGTTTCTATAGCACCCGACATATGATAAGTCGTCCTAAACTTGCAAAGACAAAACAAAGAAAAGATGAATCTATCATCGATTATATCGAGTGTTGGAGGAGTCTTGTTCTCAATTGCAAGGAGCGCATTAGTGAAGGTTCTTCAATTGATATGTGTGTCCAAGGGAATCATTGCAGATTACTCTACAACCTCCAAATAAACATGCCCCATACTTTTGAAGAACTTGAAACATAAGCCCATGACTTGGAAATCCAAATCACTAGACATGATAGTCTCTTGATAAGTGATCCTCGTGAAAAAAAAGATGTGATGAAAGATATGAAACCTTTCAAAACAGAGGAAGCTATGGCAATTGTCACTACACTGATTAGCACAAAATATTGTGTATATTGTATGTTGTTATGCCCTTTTATGCTTGCTTTTGTTGGGAATTTAGGAAGAAATGCGTTTAATCTTCTCTTTTAATGAAGTTTTGTGTGAATGTAGGTGAAAAAGTGTAAATGGCTTGAGTTAAGCTCCCATCGTAATGTTTAAAGTTAATGAAGATGAGAGGATAGCTTAAAGAAAGGATTTGAAGGTGAAGAAACCAAGAAAAATGCAAATTAGATGAAAATCTTCCAGAAGGTTTGTACTTGGTCTGCCTATTCACTACCAAGATCGTCCGGAAGGTTTTTTCTAGTGGAATGAACGTTCCATAAGGTTTTTCTTACTGGACTATTGTGTTTACTATTCCTTCACAAATCTTCCAAAAGGTTTGCATCGACCTTCCGGAAGGTTTTGCTCAGAATGCCCAGAGCCTGCAATTGAAGCTTTGCCATTTGGGGATCCCACCTCTCATTCTACCACTTGTCCCCTAACATTCCTTCACATATACTTGCCTCCCCACACCCATGCTTGGACTTTGGAGGTCATCGCATTAATGAGGAGGAGAGAAAGGGGCCAAGGCAAAGGAGATACAGGCTAGGCTTGTCCTAGCCTGCCCAAGCCATCAAGTCAGCCTCCTATGGATGGGATGCCTATCACACACCTAGAAGGAGCTCCATGAATGAAATTACAGTGATCCTTGGATAGATGGGAGATTTTATAGCATTATAGAGAGAGAAGCTCTAGGAAGAAGAGATAGTTTTAGAGAGAGAAATCTAAGATTTTACATTTCTTCCATCCATTTCACTTGTAATCTTCTGCAAGACTGTTGTAAGCTTCATTTATTACCTTTAATGTAATTTATTACAATTGGATTTCAAGTTTAGTTACACTTCTACCATTGTTGTTTTGAGTTTTCTTCACTACAAGCTTTTAAAATGGGTATTGAATGCATTTCTTCATAGTTTAAGTTTTCTTGCGTTAAACCAAGTTCCAATCTTCATTTCTTCACCATGTCTCTTTACTTCATTTATGTTCTTGTACTAAACATGAGTAGCTAAACTTTAAGTTGGCTAATCCAAGGGAGAATTCCTCTTTGATATACTAAATCAACTCTTTTTCATTCACCCTCGTAGTGTACGACAGTTCGGTTTGACTAGGTTGAGTGTGGACATGGTTGTGAGTTCTTGATACACCGTAGACTTGTCACAGCATATGCTTGAATCCTCACCTCTATTTTAGTCTCGCGTTTCCTATGAATCAATCGAACATCTAAGCATCATTGGACGAATGTCTTGATTTGATTTGGCATTCCCATTGGAATGACCTCTTCAAATTAGCCAACACTAGTTTCCATTACATTTCTAGAATCAATCTTCACTCATCAAAACTCAAACTCAAAAGATTTTACACTTTTCATTTTTCACAAAAATCACCTTCAACATAATTCCCTTCCTTACCTGGGGAGATGACCTTAGAATACTAATTCCACATAAAACACGACCCTTGAAAGTCTCTCTACGCATAGAGAGCACTTTTGTACACACACACATTTCATTCCACACACACGTTTACCCCATTTCTTGCATCATTCCGAGGGACAGTGACACTCACCTGTTTGTATAAGTCATATACATATTACTAGATTATGTGTGGAGATTAGGGCATACAAGAGAAAGCAATCAAGTATTTTTGACGCAGTTACCAGGGAAGCTAAAGTGTTGAATTTAGAAGATGATTTTCAGACAATAAAGGTAAGCCTCGTGATTTTCATCACGGGCTGAGGTATGTTGCTCCTTGTATATATACTTTTGTTTACTTGTATTTTCATTTGTAGATAGTGTTTTGTATGTGGGGACGGGACGACCAAAATTGATTGGTTAGACAACCCTTAGGCCCCAACATGAATGTTCACCAAGACCCACTCGAGGATGCCAATGCAAATGCCCCAAGGGGAGGTGGAGGGCAAGACCCTAGAATTCCAAACCCTATAATGCACTTCCCTCCTAGGAATGAAGGGAATAACATCAAATTAATCCTCTAGCGAGGTGAGTGAAGGATTACCTTCAACCAAATCATAGCACCACTCCTTCATGGATTCTCTTACTGGTCCAAGCTCATGCCTTCCTATTTAAGCCGAGAATGTTGCAACTACTTCCTACATTCCATGAAATTGAAAGGGAGAATCCTTATTTGCATATTAAGGAATTCAAGGATATAGTTACAACCTTCTACACTAATTATGCTATGGAAGACATAGCTCGTTTGAAATTATTTTCCTTTTCCCTTAAGGACAAATCCAAATCGTGGTTGAATTCCTTGAGGCCTCGATCCATAATCTCTTGGGCACAAATGCTCTTTGAATTTTTGAACAAATTTTTTTTGGTGCCTAAAACCACTGCTCTCAAAAAGCAAATTCAAAACTTTTCAGAAAAGCCTAGTGAGCAATTTTATAACTGTTGGGATCGCTACAAAGAATTGCTACAATCTATTCCATATCATGGTTTTGAATTGTAGCAATTGGTAAGTTTCTTCTATAAAGAGATCACACCGGGCCATCATTAATTCATTGACATGATGTGTACGGGGAGTTCTTAAACAAGGACCCCGATGAGGCCCTAGAATACTTTTAGTACATTGACGCAAAAATGCACAATCTTTGGATATCATGGATTCCACCGATGTACCAAGGTCTTCTCTGGGTAGTAATCAATCACATGGGAGAGAGGTGTACGATTTGAGGGACTAGAAAGATTTATTTTCTAAAATCACCAAGTTGTCTCGAAAGGTGGAAAGCTTAGAGGTCAATAGGAGACACGAGATGTCCAATATTTCAAAGACCGAGAAGTCTTGCTCAATTTGTGAGAGTGTGGAGCATTCCATATTAGAGTGCCCTAACATTCCGGCACTTAAGGAAGTATGCCATGACCAAGTCAATGCCTTCAACCAAATGGGGCAATTATTCTCTCTACACTCAAACACTTACAATCCAGGTTAGAGTAATCACCTGAACTTTAGTTGGAGAAATGAGAATCCCACTCCTCAAGGGTCTAATGCATATTTACCTACCTTGCCTCTTGAAGAAAGTCAATACCAAGGTCAAGGTCAAGAGTCTAGCTCTCAATACCCTTGGTCCAATCCGCAAGGGTATTCACCGAATCCACTTCCACAAAATTTTTCCCAAAGTCCACCTCCACAAGGTTATGGTCAACAAATACCATCCAATCCTCCCACCTACCAACCTCCCCATAAGAGGAATTTGGAGGAAGTGGTTTATAATTTCATCCAAAGTCAAACCGCCATCAATAATCAAAATTTCACAGAGTTTAATGACATTCAGACTCAACTCACGAAGTTGACAAATTCTATGGGGACATCACAACAAAAGAAGGGAAAATTCTCCACTCAACCTCAAGAAAACCCTAAAATTCAACATATCATTGAGTCATCGAGCCCATAAAGGAGAGTTGTGAGCAACTCAAGGCGGTCACCACCCTTTGAAGTGGCAAACAATTTGATAAGACCATTGTGTCAAAAGTCTCACCCAAGGCCACATTGCCAATAGAGAAAAAGACTAAGGGTGACACCGAGGGGTGAGGTGAGTGAGAAGAAAAAATTAATTGATGAAAGTGTGCATGTATCCCCCATTCCTGCCCTTTTTCCCAATCTTTTGAAGCCACCCATAAAGGTGGTTAACTATTCTGATATAATTGAGATGTTCAAGCAGGTTAAAATCAACATTCCACTCCTCGATGCCATAAAGCAAATCCCATCATGTGCCAAGATCTTAAAGGACTTATGCACAGTGAAGAGAAAATTGAATGTTCACAAGAAGGAATTCCTCACTGAGCAAGTGAGCTCAATCTTGAGGATGAACAACCCACCAAAGTTCAAGGTCCCCAGATGCCCTACAATTGCCATCACAATAGGGAAATTTTGAGTGGAGCAAGCTTTTCTTGATTTAGGGGCACGTGTCAATCTCCTACCCTACTCGGGGTATCAACAACTCCAACTTGAAGAGTTGAAGCTAAGCTCAATCACACTTCAATTGGTAGATCAAAGTATTCAAACACTGAGGGGAGTAATGGAGGATATCTTGGTGCAAATGGATAATTTTTATTTCCCCGTCAATTTTATTGTGCTTGAAACTCACCCAGTTGCTAACCCTAGTTCACAAATTCCCGTCATATTAGGTAGACCATTTCTTGCTACCTCTAATGATGTTATTAACTACAGGAATGGACTGATGAAGCTTACTTTCAGGAACACGACTATGGACTTCAATGTATTCAATTTGTGTAAACAATCGGGGGATGATGAGGAAGTGCATGAAGTTAATAGGATTGACACATTGGTGGAGGAGCACTTGAAAATGATGGGCATGTTGGAAGTGGGGGATGAAGAATTTGATGAGCAAGAAGAGCCAAAGAGCTTGAAAGGGGTAAAAAAATGGACTCCTACATTTGAGAAACTTCCACATCTAGAGAAGATCTTTCAATCAACCGTACAAAATCTTATTTTGGAGTTGAAGCCATTATCATCAAATCTCAAGTATGCATACCTCGGAGATGACAAAACCTTCCCAATGGTCATAAGCTTAACTTTAGAGGTAAAGCAAGAATAGAATCTCTTGAAAGTGTTGAGAAGGCACAAGGGAGCGATTGGTTGGACAATTGCCGACATTAAGGGGATAAGCCTCCTCATTTGCACACACTGCATCTATCTTGAGGAAGATATAAAACCATCCTAACAACCACAACGAAGATTTAATCCCATTATGAAAGACATGGTGAGGGATGAGGTACTTAACCTACTTGACATGGGCATTATTTTTTCGATTGTTGATAGTAAATGGGTTAGCCCCACGAAAGTAATACCCAAGAAATCGAGAGTCACGGTTGTTGCAAATGAGGAGAATGAGCTTATTCCAACAAGGTTGGTTACCATATGGAGAGTGTGTATTGATTGGACTGAAAGCCAACTTGTGCATGAGAAAAGATCACTTTCCATTATCATTCCTCGACCAAGTGTTGGAAAGAGTAGTTGGCACCTATTTTACTACTTCTTTGATGGCTACTCTAGGTACAACCAGATTGAGATCACATTGAAGGATCAAGAAAAGACCACCTTCACGTGGCC
>CAUOFW020005385.1:0-27403 GCA_963454935.2 Ilex paraguariensis
CAATGAAAAATTCCCCCATGAACAACTGTTTCATAATTGATGAGACCCCATGTACGCTAATATTGCTAATTTTCTTGCTACTGGAACACTCCATCCGTTCTTCCCCCCCCCCCCCCGGAACAAAAAGAAATTTCTGAGAGAGGTTCACAACTTCTTTTGGGAAGATTCGTACATATTTAAGTACTGTAAGGACCAAATCATAACACGTTGCATCCCTGCTTAGGAAGGCAAACAGGTAATAGCATTTTATCATTCTGAAGCATGTGGTGGTCATTTTTCATCCAGAAAAATCGCTGAAAAAATTCTGCAGTGCGGATTTTACTGGCCCACACTTTTCAAATATGTCCATGCTTTTTGTTTAACTTGCGATAAATGTCAAAGGTTGGGAAATATTTCAAGGAGAAACATGATGCCTCTAAACTCCATTTTGATAATTAAATTTTTGACTGTTGAGGCATCGATTTTATGGGACCATTTACCCCTCATTGGGTTATCTATACATTTTGGTAGCTGTAGATTATGTATCCAAATGGGTTGAGGAAATTCCATGTCGAAATAATGATCATCAAACGGTGATCAAGTTTTTTTAAAAAAAATATTTTATCCTGATGTGGAATCCCAAAATCCATCATAAGTGATGGGGGTGCTCATTTTTGTAATTGACCTTTCTAAAATCTGATGAAAAAGTACTTGATTTTTCACAAAATTACAACTCCATTCCATCCACAAACTAGTGGACAAGCTGAATTAGCTAATCGAGAGATCAAATTAATTTTAGAAAAAGGGTAAATCTAGACCGCAAAGATTGGTCGTCAAGACTAATTGATGCACTTTGGACATATTGTAATGCTTTTAAAACAATTTTGGGCATGTCTCTTTACCGATTAGTCTATGGAAAGCCTTGTCACCTACCTGTGGAATTGGAACATAGGGCATACTGGGCTATTAAGGCAATGAACTTTGACATGGACAAAGCCATACTAGCAAGAAAACTTCAGATTAATGAATTGGAGGAATTGAGAAATGAAGCATACGAAAATGCTAAGATTGCAAAATCCAGGATGAAAATGTTTCATGACAAGAACATAGTGCAAAAGTCTTTTGAACCTGATCAAAAAGTTCTGCTTTTCAATTCAAGACTCCGCCTTTTTCCTAGTAAGTTGAAGTCAAAATGGACTGGACCATACATTGTCAAAAAGTGTTTGAACATGGGGCAGTGGAATGGAGAACCCATCCAACGGTAATATCTTTATCGCCAATGGTCAGCAATTGAAACCCTTTGTGGAGGACTTTGTCAAAAACATGGAGACCATTCTTTTAATGGATCCAGAACATCGCTTCGAGAAAAGTGTCTGCCCGACACAAAAAGGGGCCGGATCAAGGAAAACCCGCCTTTATAAGGCCTCCACCTCCTTTTCCTCCCTTTCAACGCACTTGTGTCCCTTTCCTCTTTCTTTTTTCTTCTTCTTCTTCTTCTTCTTCGCTATTCGTGACCTTTTGTAAAATGCGACACAACCCCAACAGCCTTATGACCATACTACCCGAAGACCTAGTCCTTTGTCTCATGATCTCCATGTGTTTACTCTATTTGTACATGGCTATGCTTCTTTTGTCTGTACTCAGAATCAAGGGTTTTCATCCTAACCCAGATCAGCAATGAGATGTTTGATTTGTGTATTTTGCTTGTAGGTTTCGGCTAATGAACAAGATCTCTACCATTCAACCTCATCTCCAACGCTCACCATATCAGTAAATTCAAAACATTGGGGACAATATTCAGTTTAGGTTGGTGGGTGAGAACTACAGTTCATATGTGCTCATAGAAAATTTTAAATTTGTGTTATTGTTGTTGTTGTTCTTTGATCAAATTGTGTACCGTATTTTGATTACCATGTTTTGTATTTTGATGGTTATGTGTGTGGGTCATCTCTGATCGTCTTTGTGACTAGCAGACATTAAAGAACCAGATAGTAAGTCTTAAAGTATAAAAAACATGGATGTTAAACTTTCTTGGTTTAGTCTGGGAGTTCTACGCACTTTTTCTTCTGATGTGCATACTGTGATCATGAGAAAAGCAAGATTGGTGAGAAAGAATGAGATCCAAGAACAACAAGCGAAACCCCTGTGTGGCAGAAGCACTTTTGCTTAATGTCGTCATGTCAAAAGACTTGGTGGCTGTAAACAATGTGGTAGAGTCTTTCACAAAAAGAAATATAACCAATGTTCTGAATCAATTTCTGGTCGCGCACTCGATCGATTAGACTGGATAGTGAATGGGTAGAGTAAGGATTATCCTAATACGCCATCCTATTTCGGTACTCTGCTTAACCGGTTTGTGAGAGAGGAAATTGGGAGAGTTACTGGTTGTTCAAAAGGCATGGAGACAAATGAAGACTTGGATTAGACTTCTTTTTAAAACTATGGAAAAATGTACTTTTGTTGGGGATGAAAGCCAAGGGTCCAAATTTTTGTAAAAAAGTGTAAAAATCCTTTGTATTTTGTATAAACTCTTTTGACTGAAATGAAAACATGGGCCGAGTAAGGAACGTCCCGAAATACCAACTTACAACGTGGGTAGGGATTTGTCCTGAGACGCCATAAAATTTGGTTCAAATTTTTATAAATAAACTTCTGTGATTGTGTGTAGAGTAGTGTAGAAATTTTTTTTAAAAATTTTTGTTTAACGGTTGAACGCCAATTGACATTCGAACGTCTCTTACTTACAGTACTTAGCCTCTGATGAAGTCTTTGATGGAAACAAAAGTACTGGGAGCTCAATCCGTTCGAACGCCAATAGCACGTTCGAACAACAAGAGCTTACAGTACTTTGGTCTCTGACAGAACTCAAAAGTACTTGGAGCTCACCACGTTCGAACGACATTTAACGTTTGAACATTTTTGTTAAAATTCTTCTACAAACATTCAAACAACATGAACATTCAAACGTTCCTCCTCAGACTATAAAAGTCTGGATCGTCTTCCCCAGTTCAAAACCTCCAAAATCCTCTAAAACCTAGAACTCATTTTCACTCCCCCTGCCCTCAAAACTCCTCCCATTCCTCAATTCTACCAGAAATTGACCATCCCAAACTCATTTCCACACCCAAAATCATCATCTTCACAAGAAAACTCAAGATTTTCACACCCTCTCAAGCTCAAAACCGAGAAAAACACAATGCCTAGGGTTAAGCTTCCTGCAAGGCGCAATCCACCAATAAGCCAGGAAACTAACTTTGTAGAAGAAGTGATTGAGGAGAGAGAGGGGAGGCAAAGGAGGAAGAGGTATGATCAAACAAGGTTTCCCAACGCACTCAAAGCCGAAAGGTATGATAATTTCTTTCAAAACCATGCTATAGTCTGTGAAAGGGATGTAGTTGTTACTGACTTTACAGAATTGGGAATTTTGGAGGAAATAGAGAAGAGGCAATGGGTCTGGCTTTTGAGAAATGGTGGGGATGCCATTGTTGACTTAGGGAGGGAGTTCTAATCCAACGCCGAGATCATCAACGGTGCCATCCAGACATACGTAAGGGGCACCCATATTGATGTAGATGAGGCGTATATTTTGGAGGTAAGAAAAGAGGTGTCTCGGATGCAAAACCCAACTTACCCACCAAAAAAGAATGTTACGTTGGATAGGGTTGGGAAGGAATTGATAGGGATGGCTGACTTTTCATGGGGAGGAAGGAGATTTTTGAAACAAGGGGAGCTCACCGACAAGTACAAATACTAAATTTTATTGCGGTGTCTAACCTAGCCCCCATAGGAAGGAAAAATGAGATTTTGCCTGAGATGGCTCACTTGCTCTATACACTGGGAAAAGGGTATAACATCGACCTCCCCTCATTGATTTTGAGTAAAATGAAGAAGGGGTGTGATGCAAAGAGGAGTGCACTCCCTTTTGGCACATTGGTGACTGAGATCTGCACTGATAATGGGGTCAGGGTGAGGCCTGAAATGGAAGTTCAAAAGCCAATGGGGCCATTAAGCAAAGGCTCTTTCAAGAGAAGCCAAGGGCACAAGGGAACCCCAGCGGCAAGACAAAAGGTGCCATCGACCGAAGGAGTTGACGAGGTACATAATGAACTTGATGCAGAGGAGGAGAGGGAGTTAGAGAGAGAGCAAATGCAGACTGAGGAGGAGGCAAACACCAGCACCCACAGATCACTACGAGAGATTATGCTTGGCATCGAGGCCAACCAAGACAAGATTCTCCGACAGCAGGAAGAGATTCTTGGCTATCTGAGGGGTGGGCCTAGTGGACCTAGTAAAGCTAGTGGAGATGAAGGAGAGGATTAAGATGATTATTTCTATTCTTGAAGGGGAGTGGTTGATTTATGTCCTTGTTTGGGGTTGTTTGGGGTTTCTTCTTTGAATAGTTTCTGGAAATTTCTATACTATTGCGGAGGGGTTTCTTCTTGATAATTCTTGTGGATGTTTATTTCTTTTGTGATTTTTGGGGATATTTTGTAGATGATGGTGGATATTTGTGATTATTGTGGATATTTGTACTTATGGGGGATGTTTTATTTCTTTTTAGAGTTGATTGTGGATAGTTGAAGTTATGTTTTGAATGGATGAATTGGATCATAGACATTATTGCAGACACATTATCCTTTATGGAATAAATGATTCAGTTTATCACTTTTATTTGTTTAAAATGCTTGTATAGGATTAGCACTTTAATTCTTGTTAATAAATAACGAAACAGATACGGATGTTAAGATTGCTTGTGAAAATGACTAAGCAAATGATCAGTTTGACACCTCAACTTAACAACCAAGACGTAAAACCTCATTTTTTTGGAACCTTGATACTATCTCTATGATTTAATTGTCAAAAGTACATCAGTATTTGTTATTCTTGATGTATACAGTGATCAGACTCGAAAATGGAATCGCTATATAACCAACATTCCTTGAAACACCTGACATAATCAGTGGAGATGACAAAGAAAATCATGGTAAGTCTTGAGCTTTACGGTGCTTTTTGAGAGGATATCAACAATTACCCAAATTAAGCACTTTCACTTCTGATCTCTTTTAATAATCTCATTAAACTTGTTTTGATTGACGCAACTAAAGTGATCTATTTTCATAACCCACTGGGAACTTTTGCATACATATACATATGCACATACTTGAGAAAGGATCTTAGGCCATCTTTAGTTCGACTTTGAGCCTTAGCTAATTCTTTTACAAAAGTATATCCCTAGTCAGTCATGTTTGAGCCATAAATGAATGAATTTGTTTTTGAAAAAAAAAAAACCCGTGTGATGACCAAGCCACTAAAGCATATATTTATCATACCTTGCTATCTAATTTCTTGTACCCTCTTGAAAATCAATATGACACAGAAAGGCAAGAAAAATAGAAAAGAAAGTGGTGACTACTATTCAATAAAAGGAAAATCGGTGGAAACAGCCAAAAGAGAAAAGATACTGTGAGATAGGAAATTGCAAAGAAAGTGAAAAATGGGAAAAATGAAAGAAAGAATTCCCATTCCCAGGCAAAATGTCGAGAAACTAGAAGGAGGTGTATAACACTACGTAAAAAGATAGCCTTTGATCACCATTGACGTTATTTCATTAGCCACTGACCTCTGGCCCCATTACAACCTACAAAAAGCCCTAGGTGATCTGAAGTGTGATGCATATGTGTATTGTCTACTACAAGTGGGGTGTGTTAGCTAGAATTTCTTTATTTACATCAATATTCTTCCATGAGATTATGCCAAAGTAAAGTTTGTTTTCCTCAAAAATTCACTCTTATACTAATTATGCATGAGATTTTTCGTCTGGCCATCTTTTGATCACTTGCCCATTTTGAGAGATAAGTCACTATAATCAGAGCAATTTGTGTTGCTGAGAGCATTCCGAGAAAGGTTTGTGAAATCAAAGCTATCCATGGAAGGTGAAAAAAGGGGAATGATAGTTATATACTAATTCTTGTTTATATAATGATCATCCTACTACTTAGGGAATTCCAAATGCTAATGTAACAAGTGCTAATTTTTGCATAGAGTAAGTATCAATGGAAAACAAATGTAGGGGATAAGTCACGATTGAGGGTTGAGTGTCCCAACGACCACAATGCTAATTCATTTTTAGTCAGTAATCTTACATACACATTTGTTCGACTAAAGTTTGTAGGTAGCTTCACTAAAAACTCTCATGAGACAACACACGTCCACTAGGGTAAACCTAACTGCTCAACGGCTTGTTGCATAAGCTAAATGTAACCGGATGACCTACGAAAAAGGCATTAGAAATGGATTTGCATTTTATTTAGGTTATATTACTAGAGACTAGCAATATTTAGGCTAGGGGGTGTGATTAGTACTTAAATGTAGCATATTATTATGTCTTTTCAAGACTAATTGTACTTTGATGGAGTTCAAGTAAGGATATTTCAGGTTCTAAAGTGAACAAGGGCTCGAGGGCAACAAAAGTCACGCTTGGATGTCGCACCAGCACATTAGGGAATGAAATTGGAGAGGCTGTGAACAAAGCAAGAACGTTCAAACGACAAATCACTTTCGAACGTCCATTTGAACTATGACAAAACTAGCCTGCTGAGACAGTGTGTTGCAGTCAAGCACCAGGACCCTGAGGTACTTGAGTACCACATTCGAATGCCAACTAACGTTCGAATATCCACTTGAGTTGATTGAAGGTCAGACTGATGAGACATGTCATGTTGCAGCAAACAAAAGAGGACTCTGAAGCTCTGAAACACTTGAGTACCATGTTCAAATGCCATTCAATGTTTGAACGTCCCTTGGAATCAACTAAAGAACAGACTTCTGCATAGAGTGTGAAAATGAACTTTGATAGAAGACCACTTGAGTGGAAAAGGTCAGGCCCCATCTGGCGTTCGAACGCTTCAAATGCAAGACTAGAAAAAACTTTTGAACATCAGAAAACGTTTGAATGTCCCTAAAGAAAAACAGAAGAAAACGTTTGAACGTCGATTCACGTTCAAACATCTTCCACAGACTGCCTGCAGAGTAGTTGGTTTTCTTGGGCGGCAAACACTATTCATTCATCCCCTCTTATCTCCTACCCCCTCCCCTTCCTTGCCTATAAATACTCCCATGTTGGGAGCTTAAGGGGCATCATTTTCCTTGAAAAATAGAGAGCTTTTCTTCTTAGCAATTTTTTTTCTCTTGTAAATTAGAAAATTAGTTTGTATACATTTCTTGTTTCATTTTAGTATCAACCATGACGGAGACTTAGACTCCCCTTGTAGTTGTACTTACTTTTATTTGCAAGTATCAAGAGAGATAACTCATCTTTTGGTTGTGGTGGAAACCCTCCAAAAGTAACTAGCTTTCTTCTACTTTTATTGTTCATGTATTTCACTTCCATTGCTTGAGCATCCTTCTTTCTTAGAAGAGTGAAACTCTTCCACTTTTCTAGAGCCTTACCAAAGTCGTGAAGGGTGAAAAGTGATTCACTTATTCTTCATTGAAGATAAACTCTTTATTTAGTTTGCTTCACTTAGTAGATCCTCTACTTGGAGGGATGACTATCACTCACTTTTTTAGCTTTGTCAAGGTCATGAAGAGTGAGTAGTTCCTCATTCACTCTTTAGTAAGAGGTGATGAATATGTAAAGATTATCCGGAAGTTTTGTTTGTGCAACTCCTATATGCTTTAATGCTTTATATTTCACTTGCTCATTGGATGATTGAATGCATCTAGCAAAGTTGAGGTACTTTGTATAACCAAGGGCTCCCTCTATGATACGGAAGACTCCTGCATAGAAAGACCCATTGGTTCAAGGTAAGCACCCCGGCTAGCTCTTCATGACAACCTTTCAATCTCCACTATTATTGCGCTTTATTCAAAGGATTGACCATTAATGCCATGGTTGGATGCCTTGTAGAAACACTTGCATGTTTGTAGACGGGTTAAGTCTCGGTACTGACAATTCTTGTAAATTTTTAGAAAGGTATTGAAATCATGTGTTTAATTCTCATAGTCCATCTTTATCTTCCGATTAACTTGTTGTTGACACGGAAGTTAATTGAGTTATAAAGCACAAACATAACAAACCGGATAGTCAATTACATGTCCTGATCCTCGAACTAAAGGGTGACTGTTACATTTTGAGAATCTTATATTTTGTCTAGAAAACTCTTGAAAAGAATTTTCTATTCTATTCAAGAACCCCACCACTCCAAACTCTTGAAATTTTCAATTACTTGGTCTCTATTATTGCTTACTTCAAAACACCAATCAAAGTTCCCTGTGGATTCGACTCCGGATTTAACCAGATTATTACTACAACTTGACCGCCTGCACTTGAGTATACACATTTCGGATCAAGTAAGTGGTCACTACAATAAAGCCACCAAATTTTAAGTTTTTGTCATAGTATGCATAATGATTGGTAGAAAATTGAATTTTTTCCTATATAATAATGCAATACATGTGACACCCTAAAATCCAAGGGTCATTTTTCAATCCATTGATCACCCATCAACCGGAAGAAGTATACCCATGAGTACCGCATAGCCCGATATCACTTCGTTACACCCCATTCATCAAGATCATAAACAAAACAAAACTTGGGCAGAGTCTCCTTTGTACG
This sequence comes from Ilex paraguariensis, assembly GCA_963454935.2. Taxonomy (NCBI): domain Eukaryota; kingdom Viridiplantae; phylum Streptophyta; class Magnoliopsida; order Aquifoliales; family Aquifoliaceae; genus Ilex; species Ilex paraguariensis. The sequence continues at coordinate 8,597 of CAUOFW020005385.1, forward strand.
AGAGCCCTACCCAATCCATAACCTGTGCATACAATAATCATAAAACCATTCCAAGGTCCAAACCCCAATGAGTAGGCTTATTATTGTCCATTTATACCATCCAAGGAGGAGCACTCAAGATGTGAAGGCCCCTCAGTGTTACATTTTAAATTTTCAAATTCTGGGATGAGGTATCGGTACCTCTGATACGTGGTAATAGTACCTACACCTTCTGTTTGCCAAGTACCAGTACCTAAATACACAGGTACCGGTACCTGAGCCCATTATTTTCTAGGTACTGGTGCCTATGTGTCTTGATATCGGTACCTAAGCCCATTGTCCATTGGGGTGCCGGTACCTGATGCCTAGGTACCAATACCTAAGCCCACTGAAATCCAGGTACTAGTGCCCATAGGTTTAGGTACCACTACCTGGGTCACCCGATAGCGTGGTACCAGTACTTAATCACTTAGGTACCAGTACTTAAGCCCAAATTTTCTCCATATCTTTTCAATCTTCAAACTTTAACCAACCAAACACTTCTCAAACTCATCCATTCATTCATTTACACAAATTATAGTCTAGAAAGGTTCATTACATAAATTTTTTTAAAATTTTACAAGAACAATACAAATTACACAATTGATTTACAAAAATGTAATTCAAAAGCCACATTTCGATTTCTTCATCAACAAGGACCCAAGTGAGGGCCGTCCACTAGTGTTACTCCCACACCTAAAAATATGTCCCCATAGAGGGTGAGTCACGCTCAATAGGACGACTACTTTGCAACCCAGATACATATGAAATGTTCATATGCAATTCATCAATCAACCATTCATCCAAGAATATACAATTCATAAATGAATGTCATAATGTCATGTCATGTCATGAGATTAAACTCACACATGCAATCCAACCCGAGCCCTCCACCGACTCCCATAACACATGCAATGTTATGCATATGTATCCGGGCATTGCAAGCCCCCGCCACTGATGTTACACATCCAATGACCATTTATAAATCTTGGGTCTTTCTTAAGGTGGGTATTTATGAAATTTCACCAATGGCAACCTAACTGACACAGCATTTATGGACTTCTACCAACGACTCCACGTACGCTGACACACTTTGTGGACTCAATACCAACGGAAGTGCGTTTTTGAATTTACCAAGTCTTGTACTCGAGGGAGAATCTAACCCTTCTTGCTAACTCTGAACCTTATTTTCAATGCAACCTATACGACTCAGTCGCACCTAGGCCCACTTTCCCGAGCCCACGTATCAACCCACCAAGGATGGTGTTTGATCAAAATAATGCAGACACACACACACTCTCATATCAAATGCCCACGAATATAATGTTACTCGTGCATATGCAAATGTAATGAACTATTGCATTCCATATCACTATGCAATCAAGTTTTCAATTGCAATTACAATAGCATGTTCATCATATCAAGAACATAATATGAACACATTCCATCTCCACCACCATTTCCAATTTCTCAATGTACATTATACCATAAAGCATATATTTACATTCCACAATCTCTCCAAAGCATGTTATATAATTTTCATTCAAATAACAAACTTATTAATTCACAGGCATTTTATCAAACACCTATAAGGCACAAATATTATATAAACACATAGCATGCCCAAATCAACACAATTTCATATGAAATTCCCAATCAAGCAATTTCATCAAACTCATTCCCATACTTCAACAATCTTAGGTATGTGTTACACATGATATTTCATCTCTAACACCCCCACTCATTTTATATTTCAACCCTAGATTGAAAATAAACTTATTTTGGAAATGAACCCTCCCTTTTGTAGTGTAAATATAGGTAGAAGAAACTCCAAAGACCCAAATCAAGCCTTAAAGCTTCTCTCCCAAAAATCATGTCTTCGAGATTATGGAAAAACCCGTGATTTTTGGTATGTATGCATAACTCTCGTCGCGTAGAACAATTTTTGTTCTTGGTCCGAAGGGATCCGACAGTTGGATTGCCATAGATCAAAAGGAGAAATGAAGGAGGCTTGAGTTTTCTCTCTCTTCGTTCTCTCTTCCTCTCTATCCAAAATATTACAGGAGATAATGGAGAGAAAAATCTAATTTTCCCCTATTTATACCCCTTAATACTTTGCCCTCATTAAGCTACACCTCCCATCTTTTCTAACCCAATTTTATCCCGAATTAATTAAATCTCATCCCATTTTAAGTTTAGTGCATTTTTATTGAACTAACTTTAAATTATTTCTCGAGTACCTCAAATAAAATTTGATCGAGTTTATTTTAGTCATGCGATACCCGCTCGTATCATAAAATGCAAAAAAGTTGATTGTCTAGGAATTCAACTAAAACTGATTGGATACCCGATCGTGTGTTTCATCATTTGAGTTCTAGCAAAATTTAATTTTTCAACCCATACAGTAATAGCTAATTACCGTTTTCCCTTTTAAATAAAATTTAAAATTTTTTGGGTTTTAATATGCAACAAGTTGAAAGGAGGAATGCATAACTCCCTTATGCCATGGTTCTCACCAAGGTGTTTCAAGTTTTTGATATTGATCTTAACCATGAAGAGAGAATTCCCAAAAAAATTTGTTTGGAAGCACAGTGACGCCACTAAAATCGGGGATCCTTAGTCAATACGTTGATCCCCCCATCAATCCGCGGAAGTACCCGAAAATTTCGCATAATTGGAAACCACGGCCTAAGATCCCTTTCACTGGGATCATAAACAACACAGAGTTTGGACACAATCTCCCTAGTATTAGGCACTCCTAAATGCATAACCTATGCACATTTCAATCACTTGACCATTCAAAGTTCCAATATACCTCAATTTGTCCTTAATATTACTCCATTTACATCCTTTCAACAAAAGGACTCAAGGCCCGGAGGCTTGACAATATTATTTTAAATTTTTGAAAATTTAAAAGGACCTACCGGTAGATAATCAACGTTCTACCGGTAGAAGAGCTTACTGGAATTCTTCTACTGGTAGATAATCAACGTTCTACTGGTATAAGAGCCTAGTTTGCCCCAAATTCCATCCTTTTTCAATACCAAATCATCCAATCTCATACAACATTCACTCAAACTCAAATAACATCAAATTTTACACAAAATATAGTTTATATGAGTTCATTTTACAATCCTTTATACAATATTATATGTTCAATAATTAATTACACACTTGTTTTACAAAAAATGTAATTCAAAGTCACAACTCGATTTTCTTCATCAATGAAGGCCCAAGTGAAAAGTCATCCACAGGCGCTTGTCTCGCACCTAAAATGTTGTCCCCATAAAGAGTGAGTCGTGCTCAATAGGGTATTTCCTAAAGAGGCTACTCCCCAACCTAGATGTATATGAAATCCTCACATGCAATTCAACAATCAAACAAGCATTCTTCCAAGAACATTCAACTTCAAGAATAAATGTCATAATACCATGTCAGGGTATGATGTGAGACTGACACATGCAATGCAACCCGAGCCTTCATTGACTCCTATAACACATGCAAATCCATGCGTATGAATCCGAACATTCCAAGTCTCCGTCATTGATCTTGCACATCCAATGACTATTTTATAAAATGAACCATGTGTCTTTCTTAAGTAGGTGATTTCTTGGACTTGCACCAACTGTCTACTATATTGACATGAATTTTGGTATCCCACCTCTGATTCTGCATACACCAATACACTTTTTTGGACTTTCACCGTCAGAAGTGTATAAACTAGTAGCCGGGTCTTGCACCTAAGGGAGAGTGTAGTCCTTTTTTCTATACCCGACACAAGTTTTTCATGCAATCCATGCAACTTAGTCGAACCTAGGTCCAACCTTTCCGAGTCCACACCTCAACCACCAAAACTGGTGTTTGATCCAAAAATATGCACACACACCCACGCTCATGTCAAATGCCCACGAATGCGATGTTTCCTGTGCATATACAAATATAATGAACCATTGCATTTCATATCATTATGCAACCAAGTTTTTTAATTGAAATTATAACATCATGTTAAACATGTTATGAGCACAATATGAACAATTCCAATGTCATGTTCATCATATCAGGAGTGTAGCATGACATACACCACTTTCACAAATGTCAACTATATTATAAGCATATAATTACATTCCACAATTTTCACCAAACGTGTTATAACATTTTCAATGAAACCAACATGCTAAATTAACATATGCATTTTATCAAACACCTTCATGGCATAAATGTAAACACATAGCATGCCCAATCAACACATTTCTCATAAAATTACCAAAACAAGCAATTTCACCCAAAATCCAATTCATGCAAAAATTAGTTTTATACATTCTTATATCATTTTTCATACTCTAGTTACAGTAGAAATACATTTAGAAAAGAGATTTCATCTCACGTCATGCTACTCATTTCATATGAAATCTTAGGTTGAAAATAAACATAGTTAGGAAAAGAACCCAACCTCTTGAAGTGTGATTCAAGTGGTAGAAAGCCCCCAAGAACCCAAATCAAGCTTCAAACTTTGATTTTCAAAAATTTCTTCTTTGAGACTTCATCAAAAACTCCGCTTTTTGGTACATAGACGTAGCTCTTGTTGACTAGATGAACTTTAGTTCTTGGCCTGAATCAATTCGATGAATGGTTGGTCCTAGATCGTAGAGAGAAGCTTGAAGAGCCCTCCTACCTCTCTCTCCTTTCTCTCTATCAAAATCATCTGGGTATTGGGGAGAAAATTTTGATTTTTCTCCCCTATTTATACCCCTTAGATATTTGGCCCACAATGCGCCACGTCTTTTTCTGTTTTGATTTTATTCCGAATTAATTAAATCTCATTCTGTGTTATGTTCAATATATTTTATTTGAACTAACTTTAAATTATTTTTCATATTTCACAAATAAAATCCGATCGCGTTTATTTTGGTCATGTGATGCCCAAACGCATCGTAAAATGCAAAAAATATTGACTGTCTTATAATTCAATGAAAATTGATTGGGTAACTAGATTTCACAAGATGAATTCAATGGTGAGATCCGTGTCATCATCCAAGTTTTAGAAAATTTTGAGTTTTCAACCCGTACCGTAGCAGCTAATTATAGTTTTGTCGTTTTTCATAAAAATTCAAATTTTCACCAGATTTTACAAGCACATTGCTTAAGATGATGGGAATTGAGACCATGGACGAGATCAATGAAAAATGGAAAAAGAGGGCAAGAGGAGAAGATGTCGATGATGAAGTAAAACAATAAGAAAATCCTTCTCACACTCTAGAGTTGAATGTTGATGAGCAAGGTATGGGAGATGAAGGAACCTCAAGGCCACTCTATGCCACAATGGATGACTTGGACTGAGTTCATCGGTCCGTTAAAGGCCTCACCATAAGCATGTAAATTCTTCACACTAAAATGGATGGTGTAATGGACTTTCTCAGATCCAAATTTGGCACACCTCGTCCTCCTCCTCCATCGTTTGTGTACCAACCACAATACCCTCAAGATGATTATATTTTTAAGAAATTTTAGATGTTTTATTTAATGTTTGTCACTCTAAAGATTCTTAAAATCTGTGAGTGTTAGAATGTTTTTGCTTTATGCCCAAATAGTTGTAATTTTGACTTGTGCGTTGAAACAAAATTATATGATAATGGGGAAGTTTTCCTATAAAGTGTGTTTTGAATGAATGGAAATGGTTCTCTTTCCAACTGGCATGCATGCTTATGAGAAAATCTAATGTTAAAACACTATGCTTACAATGCATGTTTAAGTTGTCTCCTCCTACATTTGGCAAGTGATTGATATTGGTTCTATATTTTTGATATATGTATGTGCATAACAAAAATTTCAAGTATTCAAAGAAGATACCCACATACATATAGACTCTCACACCAAAAATTAAAATTCTAAAAACAAGTTTGTTTTTGTAGTATTGCTACATGCACAAATTAAGGGGGAGCCTTATTTTATGAACAAAATGCTATTCAAATATATGCTTATGCTTAGGGAGAGCATAGTTGAGCTTAATGTTTATGGTTTTCATTGACTATTCCTTAAAGATGTTTGTCATCATCAAAGAGGGGGAAAATGTTGACTCAATGCTTGATTAAGCATTATTTTGATGATGATAATCATCTAAGCATGATCTAATATGTGAATTCGATGTGTAGTGGATAAATTATAATTGGTGGAAAAAAGGCAAGATCAAAGGAAAAAGAAAAAAGGGGACGGCAGGAGAAATATGTATGAAAAATATAGTGTCATGTATGCCAGATTGATAGACCTGCATACCGGATATGGAACTGACAAAGCTTCAAAGCTTATCTTCACCTAGTATCCTCTGATGAACCAGCAAAGCTTATCTAACAAACTGGCATACTGGTTGGGGAACTTGCAAACCTTGGAAACTTCCAATATCTGGCCAAACCTTGAAGAAGTTTGACAAACTCGTATACCTGACAAGTGAAGTGGTATAGTGGATGTAGTCGTTATAAGCCAACGGGAACAATCCGACATACCATCCAGTATACCAAATGAGGCTCCAGCAGCTGATTCAAATTTGTTGAGATTCAATGTTTTAATCCTTCTTTAACTTCTACTATAAATAGAAGTCTCAAAGGCATTTTAGGGTCTTCTTGCACTAGAGAACTCATGATCTAAAATCCAAATGAGATTGTATTTTTAATTGCTAAGAGATTTCAGTTGTTGTAAGCTTTTAAGATCATTCTTCTATTCTTTATCTTTTGATTTGAGAGATTATTCTTGAGAAGTAAGAGATAGTGATATTGTATTCTTCATTTATCTTTTGATTTGAGAGATTATTCTTGAGAAGTAAGAGATAGTGATATTGTATTCTTCATGATTGATTCTTTAAGAGAGAAATATTTCATTGTACTCAAGGATAACAAGTGTAAAGGTGTTTGAATCTCACCTATTGAAGAGATTTAAGAAAGAGAAAGGGAACCTCCAAGGGGAGAAAGAAGAGAGGACATAGGCCAAATTGTTGGGGTCAAACCTCTATATATCATTGTGTTTACTCTCTCTCTCACTCTCTCACTCTCTTTACTTTATATTGTCCTTGTTAACTCACACACACAATGTCATACTCATCTCATTGACAATTATCAAATAGGTTAATCAATTTCAAAATTAATGAAATTGGATTTTTAATTGGGCATTTGCCTTATAAACCTAATTCACCCCCTCTTATGTTGCACTTTGGGCCAACAAAAATTTGTCCTTTGAAGTGATACACAACTACAAGACTACAAAGTCAATATTAGGTTGATAAAAAAATCTTTACTTTTCTAATATGTCTCAATTCCAAATAAAGTAAAAGAGTCCTAATTTGTTTATAAAACAAAAACTAAAGACCGTAAAAGGCTTAAACCATCAAGAACATGATTTTTAGCATATAAAAAAGAAGTTGCTAAATTTTTTAGCATTGATTCAATCATAGATAAATGTAGCGATGGAAAAGAACGTTGAGTTCCACTGTAATAGACGGATAATAAAAACTATTCATTTAGTTCATTTTTATTTTTTGATATTTTTATTTATTTTGAGTATGCATACTTTATCTGATTTATCTTTTTACATTGCAAATTTGATATAAACTATACATATAATCGATGTTGTTGATATGAGTTTTTGTCAATAGAGTGTGGCTCCCCCAAGGATAAAACTCCGGTTCTGTCCTTCCACCCTAGGGTCATACATTATACATATTTTTATTTGTTTATTTTGTTTTGCTTTCATAAATGAAAAACACAGAAACAATTGAAAATTGAGAATTGAGAATCCAAAATATTTTTTTGATGTCTAGTTGGACATTCATTTTAGAATTTATTATAGTTACTTTATTTTTTTTTCTTTATTGTTTCATGTTCATGCATATTTTTCTATTTTATGTTATTTTTAAAAATGCAAAAATATTTGAAAAAACAAAAAGATTTTTTTTTTTGCTTGTTTTTTGTTGTTTATCATGGTAATCACACTTTGATTTGATTTGTAGTGCATCCATCAATAATTTAAAGTTAATGTAAGACCCTGTACTAAAATTAAATAAGAATACTAATATCTTATGAGTTTTCCAAATATGAATAAAATGAGGATAAAAACTTAGAATCATTGTTGAAATATTAATCATGAAGTTTGAGTTTCGAACGGATTGACTTTTGGGTCAAACTTAATTTTTTTTTTTGGATGTGTTTAAGATTGATAAGGGTAACTAAATAAATATATTAATTTTTTTTTATCAAAATAACATTACCATTGAATTCGGGAGGTCGGAAAACATTGAGAGAGGTAATATGGGATGTATTAGAAGTTAGGAAGTATTTTAGAAGTAAAACTAAATTGGAGTGAAATTGGGTAAAAAGGGGTGATAGACACTGTTTAGTATTTTGACCATAACTTTATAATTTGATGTCCAATTGATCTGAAATTTTGACAGGAAATAGTAGACATCTAGGGCTACAAAGGTGTATTTCATGAAAAATTTCCAATTCGACCTCTAAATGTGTCACAACTGACCTGAAAGTCGCACCAAAAATCTGTGAACAGTACGAAGGAAACCCGATTTTTTCTGAACAGAAAATATCGGGTTTTGCTCGATTTTCTTGCCCTATAAAAACCTAATGTCATCCCTTTAGCATTCATTTCACCCCTCCAAACCCTAGGAACCATTTTAGAGGAAGATAGAAAGATAGAAATACCAATCAAGAGGGATTTATACCTTGTAGAAATCAAAACTTCAAATTCTTCAAAAAACATTCTCCTCCCATTTTCTCTCATTCTTGCTACCCTCTCACCCAAATCTTTTGAAACCCTAGGAGGAGAAGATTAAGAGGAAAAGAAAGGAGAGCAAGAAGGTCTTGAAGCTTGGGTCTTAGCTTGGAATCTTGATTTATGGTAGGGGATTTTCTCTCAATCTCTCACATTGAGGCTAGATATATATATGTATATAGATATATGTTTCTTCACTCTCCTTCTCATATATATAATATGAAATACATGATTCTTGTTCTATTTGTAATAAATGTCATGTTTTGAACAATATGAAGGGTGGGTAACCACCAAAGCTCTATTGATTTTTTTTTTTATCTTCAAAGCCCTAGTTTTCAAGAAAAGGGAATTTTCTCCTAATTTCTTCTTTGTCTTTGATTTTAAAACTTTAGTGTTGAATATTGTATAACAAAATGATATAGATTACGATCTCTTGCATATTTTCTTGGATTATTCGATTATATGACAAATGTGAAAACAAAATTGGGGATTTTACTATATTTGGGAAATTGTTGTGAATTGTGAATATTCTTGATTTCCTAATTGTATGGTTGTTGTGATGGACTTGGATTACCTTCGAAAGATGTCGTAGAGTGTTAGAGGTTAGTCTATCCCAATGGGGGGTGAGATGGTTACCTAATGCTCGTAGTGGATCGTTGTTGTGCTCGCGATCACTATTGTTCACATATACACCGAGGAAAAGGGTTAGTATACTAGACACCTTGGGAGGATTTCGTCAATACCGTAGGAGACGGTACACGCCCTTCCTAAAGAGATTTGTGATTGTTGGTTGGAATTGGTGGACTAGGCATGATCGTTAGGTAGATTCACGAGAAGCAATCAACATACATGGTACGGGGATGAACCAAAAATACATGGAATCGGGAGTTGGGTTGTTCTTGCCGATGCATTGGTATGGGACAATGCTTAGGGAGAAGCCCTTCTTAAATAGCTTAAATTAGAATTTTGTTTATCGATGCTAAACTCACTTTATTCTTTTAACTGATTATTGCTATTGTTTAAACTTGATATCTCTTTTAAAATGTCACTGTTTTCATTCCAAACCTATATATATGTTAGTTGTGAAATGAGACCGACCGTTTGCTATGTTTTTCAAACCTTGTTTGAGTTGAGAGGATTTTGCTACAGAGCTTCGTGCTCACCCCCTACAAATAAAAATTTTTCAGATTTCACACTTGAGAAGGAGTTAGGAGCCGAGGAGCCCACCCATTGGAAGACTCCGCTTGACGGGGATGTGGATCCCGAGGTGGACGCTTAGAGCGACACTTTTATTTTGTTCTAGACTAGATTATGCTTAGAATATCCTTTTTAACTCTAGTTCATTCCTGTTATTTCCGCTGCGTTATATTATTACATTTTGGAGATGTAAAGGCCAAGATTAGACCTATTAATTTGGGATGATAGTGTGGATATGACATATGATGAATGCAAGTTTATTTTATGATGGAAAAATGGACCCGGTGTGGTCAATAGTTATGCATATGTGGACCCGGTGTGGTCAATTGTAATATAATTGTACAGGTTGTGTTTTGGGTAGAGCTCCCCGTACAAAGGAGACTCTGCCCAAATTTTGTTAAAATATGAATGGTTGATGAATGAAACTTTCGTCGTGATGAATTTTACTTAATGCTCTCATACGGTAAATGATTTTTAGAATGTAATGTCACCCACGGGGGTTTTTGGGGCGTTACAGTTAATGTGATAACTACCTAGTAGTATCCTCTAGGTAGTAAGAGTCCTAATGGGTTTAAACTCTTTTTTCATTATCCTAATCTTATCACATTAGTTGAGATAACCCATAAGTTGGGATTGAGATAGGATTTATATATATAATCTAAACTAGTTTTATTATATATAGAGGTATATAAAATACAACAAATAACACCTCAAATTCGTCACTCTCTGTCTCTTCCAATTTTTCTCTCTCTAGGAATCACCATCTTGAATGATTCCTAGGTTTTGTGGGTGTGGGGGCTTAGAGGACTCTAGTAGCCCTTTTTCCTACATATTGGCAAGCTTGTTAACTACCAAGGATCATCCAAGCTATAAGAATACAAGCAAGGCTAGTAAGGCAAATCGATTCAATCCATGTCTGTGCATCAAGAGGTAACTTTTGTATAACCTCTATAACTCCAACATTGGAATTAGAGCTATATTATTTGCTTTCACATATAGATAACATGCTTGATGACTACAAGTGTTATAGCATGTTTAACAGTGGACAATTAAACCTATTTTTTGAATTTTTGCATTAAATCGGTCTATTTTTTTATTTTTTGTGTGATTTAGGCTAATTTTTTAGTTTGAATATGATGCTTATATCCTAGTTAGCATGTCTATAAAATTTGGTGGCTTAAGGAGAATTCATTTGGTAGGAAAAGAAAAACTCATTTCGGGAACTGTGTTTAATCTGATTTTTTAAGCCAAATTTCATCACATTAAACCTATTTTTATGCAACAAAAATTATATAGTTATAAAATATGTTGTAAGAGATTTCCAACGGTATATTATTTGTATCAAACGGACTTTTGTAGTGAGAGATGTAGTGATACGAAGTTGGCATCAAAATTAGTTTTTCTGCAATTAAAAAGGTTTTCTTTGGCAAGAAGATGAATAATAATTTTTTTTTATTAAAAAAAAAATTAAGGTTGTTGGGTTTTGAACCCTTGACCTTAGACACCTTTGTAGAGTTTTTACGGATAGGCTAATTATAGCCTAATTTGTATAATCTCAAAACTGACATATATCCTACATTTTCTGTAACATTTATGAAACATTAAAAAAAAAACACATGGTGCAAATCAAACCCAAATTTTGTGTTTTGTAGTACCATTATATGAACACTAGGCTACAAGCACCATTGAGTTAAGATTTTCAAGGTTTAATATTTATATATTATGTTCTTTGAAATTAATTAATTATTATTCTAGAAATTATTTAAAAGTTCTAGAAACACCTTTTGGAATAATTTCAGTATATCCATCTAAAATTAATTATATTAACTTTTGTAGTTAATTAATTAATTCTTCCTAGAAAATTTATTTTAAATCAGTTTTAAAATTACAAATATTCTAGAATTGGAAATTTAAGGTTCAATAAATTTGTTTAAATTTGAAAGTGGCCTTTAAATTATTTGTTTCATCTATTTTTTTTATTTTTTTTTAATATCAAATTTTGTGTACCAAATGGGTACCCAAAATTTAAATTCCACCTTAGGCTTATTTTTAGACTGAATACCCACTTCGTTAGATGATTAGTTTGGTTAATGTATCAAAAAAGACCTATGTTTGTGATGTATGGATGGATAGGTTGATGGGATTTTAAATTGGTAATTTATGCACTCATGTTTTTATTATTTAATTCTCTTATTTATTGTGTTTTAAGACTTTTTCTAAGGAATATTGGCAAGGTGGCATCCTCATTTATTTATTTTGTTATGTAGAGGTTTTGTATTAGATTTTCTTGATGATGTGATTATTTGGGATGCAATTATTTTTGAGAAGAAGCCTTATAGGGGGTATGTTTTGCTATTGCCAATATTTTTTTGGATTGTGTCTTAGCATAAGGTGCATAAAATACCAATAGGGCTTGAAGGAACCCTACACAATTTGTTTGTTGTTGCTTATTTTGTCAATGATGAATGGATTAATTTCTTTTATATGAATAATTGATTAGATTTAAATAATCCAACTTTCATATTTTGGTGATGATTATTAGCTTCTCGAAATTCTCAATTCCATTAAGAATGAAAGAATATGATAATATAATCAATTCAGAGATATGTGCCTAATGTACATCGCCTTACCTATTTAATAGAGTGAAAATGGCCACAAAGAACATAGTTGCTAACTTAACAAAAAGGAGACAAGCTAGATGGGAAAAACTATAACATGTGGCATTAGAAAATTCAACATCTGCTTAATGAACAATAAGTTTGGAAACCTAAGAAGCTAACACGGCCCAGCATCGTTGTGATAAGGAAACCTATGAGAAATGGGTCAAAAAAGTATTGATGTCTGTGCTTAACAATGTTAAGTAGTATGTACAATGATCTTATTCAGGAATTTGAGAATTGCCTGACAGCCCAAGACATGTGGAACTAGTTGAAGATTACTTTTGGCTTTTGGTTAGACTTCAGCTACCAGGCTTCGTGTCATGAACCTAAGGTTCTAGCAATATATGAAAGACCCTAAGCATAACATAGCTAAGTGATTAACCTTTAATCTTTACATTTTAATATGCTTTGTAAGGATTAAATACTTAAAGTTTGCATTGTATTTGTAAATAAATACTAAGGAATAGAATAAAAGGGTAGAACAGAGCACTAACATGAAATGCAGGGCAAAACAGTCTTCTCGAAGCAGGCAACATTTGAATGCCAAAGGTGGGGTTCGAATTCCCATCAAAAGTTAAGAGCAAATCTTGACAAAATCAAACAAGAAGCAAGGATTGTGGGCAGCGTTTGAATGCCTACCCTTAGCATTCGAACACCCCCTTTAAAGTTAGCGACATTCAAACAAGGGTCTGCTCAGCATATAATGTCTTGGGTAGCATTCGAACACCCCAGCTAGGGTTTGAATGCCTCTGCCACATTGACAAGACTTCATTTCCAAAATTTTGTATTTTCCAGTCCTATAAATACCCTACCATCTTGAAGCAAGGGGGGGGGGGAGCATTTGGTAATGGAAATACCCCTCCAAAGTAACTATTTTCTTCTACTTTTTGTGTTACTTTTATTAGCTTCCATTGTAAAACTTTCTCCTTCATTTAGAGGAGTGAACATCTCTCACTTTTATAGCTCTCTTGTGACTTTGAAGAGTGGTTAGTGTTTCACTCATTTTTTGTTAGAGATAAACACATCATTTTGGTAATCTTTAATTTGTAATTCTACCAACGGACCTTTGGTCCAATGGTATTTCTTACCTTATAAAGACTTTATTTTCTTGAGGTCAAGAGTTCAAGTCCCTCCTCCCCTCTCCCTCCCAAAAAAAAAATTGTAATTCTAAGTTCCTCTACATCTGGCTTACTCAAATCCACGAAGAGTGAGTAGTTTCTCATTGACTCTTTAGCAAGAGGTGATGGACAAGTAAATGATTGTTAGAAAGTTATGTTTGTGCACTACATTTATGCATAATATTTTATCTTTTCATTCTATATTGAATGATTGAATGCATCTAGCAAAGCTAAGGTGCTTTGTACAACCATGGATCACCTATAGACAAGTTATGTCTTGACATGGTAATTTCATTGATTCCCTGCAAGTATCCAAGCTAGGTCTTCATGATATCTTTCAATCTTCGTTTACATTATGCTTTCACTAATGATGGGATAACTTAACAGTTGTTGGATGACTAGTAGAACTACTTGTTTGTTTATAAACTGGTTAAGTTTCGGTATAAACAACCCTTGCAATTCTCTACAAAGACATCGGAGCTTGTTCCTAATTCACACATTTCATATTTATCCTTCAATTAACTTGTTATTGACTTAGGGGTTAATTGAGTAATCTACAAGGCACAAATATAATGACCGTATGAATAAGTAAATGTTCAGATCCTAAAGCTAAAGGGTGACTTTTATTACCATTTAAGAGAATCTTATATTTTGTTTAGAAAATTATATCATCATCATAACTTCAAACCTCAAGGGTTCTATCCACTTTGGTCTCTATTACTTTTGACTTCGAAACACCAACATTAGTTCCTTGTGGATTTGACTCTAAACTTAACCGAATTATAACTACAACTTGATCGCCAGTACGTGGGTGTATACATTTTGGATCAAGTCAATTTTTTTGACACCATTGTTAGGGAAACTAATGATGTATTAAAGTAAAAAGTGAAAATACATTTATTTATTATGTATATACTTTTGTTTTGCTATATATAATTTTTTTATTTTTGAGGAAGACCCTCTCTTTTAAGAAGTGCTAGAGGAATCAGTTGGGTCTGTAAATCACCTCGATTAGTAGCAGACTCTTTTGATAACAGTGTGGCCAATAATGAGAGAGAAGAAGAAATTCCTAATGTTCGAACTCTAAAGGAATATTTGCATCCCACAAGGAATAGTGTCCCCTCTTATTTTGTATTTCCTACAAAATGCTCCCAACTTCAATGTGAAGTCTGGTATAATGTAGTTATTATCTCAATTTCATGGACTCAAATTAGAAAACTCATACATATTAAAGAATTCGAGGAGGTGTTTAGGACATTCCAAGATAATTCTGAAGTGACAAAGTTGAAACTTTTTCTTTTTTATTTAAAGGACAAAGCTATACAATGACTAAATTCTTTAAAAACTCATTCAATACAAAATTGGTAAGCATTACAAAATAAGTTTTCAAGAAATTTTTCCCTTTACACCATACCAATGCACTTAAAAGGCAAATCATGGACTTTTTCTGTTAAGAGGGAGAAATAGTTTACTAATGTTGGGAGAGATTCAAGGATCTTCTTCAAGCTTGCCCACACCATGCATATGGGAGTTCGACTTTGGTAGGATTTTTTATGGTTCGCTCCCCACTCGACTACGTCAGTTTGTTGAGATGATGACTCAAGGGGAATACATGGGAAAAAGTCTGGAGGAGGCAATTGAGTTTTTCAATACCATATTCGAGAATTGAAAAAAAAAGAGAAATTAGGAATTTTTAGGATTTTTGTCAAGATCTACCAGTAGGTCAAAACTTGCTTCCTATTAGTTCATTCCTGTTTTATAAAAAATGGGAGTTTAACATTTTTTCTCATTTCATTCTTATAACCCACAGAGACCCAAACCCTCTAAACTTGTGAAGCCTCAAAATTGGGGGTTCTTCCTTAACCCTTTGATCACCCATCAATCTGTGGAAGTACTCGTGAATGCCGCATAACTTGGCACCACGTCATTACATCCCCTTCACCGAGATAATGACTCATATAGAGAGTTTGGACAGAGTCTCCTTTGTACCGGAGCACTCCCAAACGCATAACCTATGCACATATCAACCACTTAACCATTTCAAGGTCCATCCCCATCAATTAGAACTTAATGCTTGACCAATTACATCATCCCAAAAAGAGGGCTTAGGAGCTAAAGGTTAGGCAGAGTTATATTTAATTTTTTTTTGAAAATTTTGGAAGAGGTACCGGTACCTCTTACACATGGTACCAATACCCTGAGCCTTCTGTCTACCAGGTCTTTTCCATTTGTTAGGTACCGGTATTTAATCACTTAGGTATCGATACCTGAGCCTGCTGTCCATCGAGGTACCGATATCTGAAGCCTTGATACCATACTTGAGTCAACTAGAATCTAGTTACTAGTACCCGTAAGTCAAGGTATCGGTACCTGGACCATCCAACTGCGTGGTACTGATATTTAATCACTTAGGTACCAATTTATGGGCCTAGATTTCCCCCCAAAATTTTTCAATCTTCAACCTTTTATCATCCAATCTCTTTTAATGCACATTCATACATTCATTAACATGAATTATAGTCCATAAAAGTTCATTACAAAACTCTTTACACAATTTTATAAGTTCAAAATAAATTACACAATTGATTTACAAAATGTGATTTAAAGCCACATTCTAGCTTCTTCTCAACAAGGACCCATTTGAGGGCCGTCCATCAGTATTTGTCCTGCATCTGAAATGTTGTTCTCATAAATGGTGAGTCACGTTCAATAGGGTATTTTCTAAATAGGCTACCTCTCAACTTAAATACATATGAAATGTTCACATGCAATTCAACAAACAATCAAACATTCATTCAATAATATGCAACTCATAAATGGATTCCACAATGTCATGTCATGTCATGAGATATACTCACACATGCAATGCAACTCGAGTTCACCACCGGCTTCCATAACACATGCAATGTCATGCATACGCATCTGGGCATTCCAAGCCTCCACCGTTGATGTTGAGCATCTAATCACCAATTTACAAAATTTTGGGTCTTTCTTCAGATGGGTAATTATGAACTTCCACTAACGGGTACCCAACCAACACGACACCTATGGACTTCCACCAACAGCTGCACATACGCCAACACACTTTATGAACTCAATATCAATAAAAGTGTGTATCCAAAATTTTTGGCATCTGAGGGAAAATATAGCCCTTATTGCTAACCCCGACCCTTGTTTTTCAATGCAACTCATGCGACTCAGTCAAACCTAAGTCCAACTTTTTTGAGCCCACATTTCATCCACCAAGAATTTTATTTGATCAAATCATGCACACACACCCACACTTATGCCATATGCCCATGAATGTGATGTTTCCCGTGCATATATAATGTAATGTACAATTACAATTACCACCTCATGTTCAATATGTCATGAGCACATTCTAGCTTTCTCAAAGCCATGAAGAGTGAGTAGTTTCTCATTCACTCTTTAGTAAAAGGTGATGAACATGTAAATTATCATTTGAAAGTTATATTTGTGCATTTGATTTATGCTTAATGATTTATCTTTCTATTGTATATTGAATGATTGAATGCATCTAGTATAGTTAAAAGTGTTTTGTATAATCATGAATGCCCTATAGACAAGTTAATTCTTGACATAGGAGAATTTATTGATTTCTTGAAAGTACTCAAGTTAGGTCTTTATGATAACTTTTCAATCTTCATTGCCATTATACTTTAAATAAGAATGGGATAACTTAACAGTTACTGGATGATTTGTAGGATTGGTTTCTTGTTTATAGACGAGTTAAGTCTCGGCATAAATAATTCTTGCAAATCTTTACAAAGACATCGGAGTCATGCTCTTTATTCACACATTTCATCTTTATCCTCTAATTAACTTACTATTGACTTAGGGGTTAATTGAGCTGTTTACAAGGCACAAATATAACAACCGGATGAATAAATACATGTCCAGATCCTCAAGCTAATAGATGACTTTCTCATTTAAGAGAATCTTATATTTTCTCTAGAAAATTCTATCATCATCATAACTTCAAATTTCAAGGGTTCCAATCACTTTGGTCTCTATCACTTATAACTTCAAAACACCAATATTAGTTCCTTGTATATTTGACTCTGGACTTAACCGGATTATAACTACAACTTGACCACTTATACTTGGGCGTTTACATTTTAGATAAAGTTAACCTTCACTAGCCTCAAAGTCTTGCCTCGCAAAATCTGCTCTTGACTATCCATGATACGCATCATTCCCTCCTCGAAGGGCTCATATGCATCAATAACTAGCTCACCCCAATCTACCACATGCGTAGGATTTGGAGTATACTTCTGAAGCATGGAGACATGGAACACCACATGAACACCCGATAAATTTAGCATAATGCCAATAGATAAACGACTGTGTCAACCCTATTGAGTACTTCAAAAGGCTCAATATGCCTTGGCGACAACTTTTTTCGCTTCCCGAACCTGACCATTTCCCTCTGAGGCATCACCTTAAAGAAAATGCGATCTTAAACCTCAAACTTAAGAGGTTGTCACTGCCTATCAGCATAGCTCTTCTGCCAACTTTGAGTCATAAGAAGACGTTTTCGTATCAAGTCCATCTTCTTCAAGGTGTCTCTAATCAAGTCTAAGCCCATAGAGGGTCTCTCTCCAACCTCCGTCCAACAAACCGATGAGCGACATGATCTTTCATAAAGTACTCCATATGGTGTTATCTGTATGCTCACTTGATAACTGTTGCTGCAGACGATCTCCACTAATGGTAAGTGCTTTTCTCAACAACTCTTGAGGTTAAGGACGTATTCCCGAAACATGTCCGCCAAAATTTGGATGGTCCTCTCTAAATGACCGTCCATCTAGGGATAAAAAGCTATACTCATTATCAAATGTATCCCTATGGCCTACTGGAAACTCTCCCAAAAATGGGTAATTAACCTAGGGTCTCAATCCGATATTATAGATACAGGTACCCTAAGTAACTAGACTATATCTCGTATGTACAGTCTGTAAAATTCCTCTAATGTGAAGGTCATCCACACAACTAAAAAGTGTGTCAACTTTATAAGCTGGTCCACA
>CAUOFW020005386.1:0-27399 GCA_963454935.2 Ilex paraguariensis
TGATGATGAGGAGTAAGTGAGGTCAATAGGATCGACAGTTTGGTTGAGGAGCACTTGGAGCTGGAGGGGATATTGAAATTCAAGGAAGAAGTAATTGTGGATCTTGAGAATTATGATGAGCAAGAAGAGGTAGAAGATTTGAAAGAAATGGAAAGGTGGATCCCTACATTTGAAGAGTTACCCCATCGAGACAAGAAATTTTTTTCGTTAATGAACAAAAGCCCAACTTGGAGTTGAAGCCCTTGCCCACCCATTTGAAGTACGCCTATCTTGGGGAAGGTGAAACATTTTCGGTGGTCATTAGCTCTACATTGAGCATGGAACAAGAAAAAGAACTCTTGGAGGTGTTGAGAAAACATAAAGGAGCAATTGGGTGGACCATTGCAAATATCAAGGGGATAAGCCCTCTTATTTGCACCCACCGCATATATCTTGAGGAAGATTCCAAACCTTCCCGACAACCACAAAGGCGGTTGAATCCCATCATGAAGGAGGTGGTAAGGGATGAGGTTCTGAAACTACTTGATGTGGGGATTATTTTTCCAATTACCGATAGTAAGTAGGTTAGCCCCCGCAAGTAGTACCTAAGAAATCCGGAGTTACGGTGGTTGAGAATGATGAGAATGAGCTTATACCTACAAGAGTAATCACCGAATGGAGGGTGTGCATTGATTACCGCAAGCTGAACGCTTGCACAAGAAAAGACCACTTCCATTGCCATTCCTCGATCAAGTTCTAGAACGAGTAGCGAGGCATCTATTCTACTATTTTTTAGATGGATACTCTAGCAACAATCAGATTGAGATTGCTTTGGAAGATCAAGAGAAGACCACTTTCACGTGCCCCTATGGTACCTTTGCCTACCGCTGCATGCCATTTGGACTGTGCAATGCTCCGAGGACTTTTCAACGTTGTATGATGGAAATTTTCAATGACATGGTGGAAAAGATAATGGAGGTCTTTATGGACGACTTTTTGGTGTTTGGGGATCATTCGAGGGATGTTTGGCAAACTTGGAGAAAGTTCTAACAAGATGTGAGGAGAAGAATCTAGTCTTAAATTGAGGAAAGTGTTACTTTATGGTGACAGAAGGAATCATGCTTGGCCATATAGTTTCGGCAAGGGGTATTGAAGTTGATAAATCCAAGGTGGAGGCCATCTCCAACCTCCCCCACGCCAAGAGCCATCAAAGGCATCCGGTCATTTTTGGGTCATGCAGGTTTTTATCGTCGATTCATAAAGAATTTCAGTGCATTGGCCCGACCCTTGACCAACCTGCTGTCTAAGGAGGTCCTATTTGAGTGGTCGGATGATTGTGAGGCATCCTTTAAAAAACTTAAAAGCATGCTAGTCACACCTCCGATCATGGAACCACCCAATTGAGATCTTCCTTTTGAGCTCATGTGCGACACGAGTGATTACGCGGTCGGCGTAGTGCTTAGTCAGAGGGAGGAAAATAGACCATATGTGATACACTATGCTAGCAAAACACTCAATGAGGCTCAGATCAATTACACTACCACTGAGAAAGAATTGCTAGCAGTAGTGTTTGCCTTAGATAAATTTCGTGCTTACATCATTGGTTTGCCTATTGTTGTCTTTACTGATCACTTTGCTTTAAAGTATCTGTTGTCTAAGTAGGATGCAAAATCGAGACTCGTTAGGTGGACACTTCTCCTACAAGAATTCGACTTGACGATCAAGGATAAGAAAGGAGTTGAGAACGTGGTGGCGGATCATTTATCCCGGCTTGTAGTGCAAGAGGCCGATGAACACATTCCTATCCCTGACTTTTTCCCTGATGAGCATTTGCTATCAATTCATTCTGTTTGTCCTTGGTATGTTGATATATGCAACTATCTTGCAACAGGACATATACCACCGCAATGGAGCCAAAAGATCGAAGACGATTTATGGCAGATGTGAAGTACTTCTACTTCGACAACCCGTATTTGTTCAAGTACTGCCCCGACCAAATCATGAGGAGATGCGTACCTAAAAATGAACAGCAGGATGTCCTTGCATTTTGCCATTCACAAGCTTGCGGTGGACATTTCTCAGCGAAAAAGACTTCGGCCAAAATTCTTCAATCAGGTTTTTACTGACCCTCTCTTATCAAAGATTGTGTTTCGTTTTGTAAGGGATGCGACAAATGCCAACGGTTGGGTAGTGTGACCCAAGGAAACATGATGCCCCTTTCACCAATAGTTGTTATAGAAATATTCGACTGTTGGGGCATCGAATTAATGGGTCCTTTCCCTATGTCATTTGGTTATTTGTACATCCTCCTAGTAGTGGACTATGTGTTCAAATAGGTGGAGGCTATCCCGACCAAGACTAAAGACCACCGGGTCGTAGTCAAGTTTCTCAAGGAAAACATCTTTTCGAGGTTTGAGATGCCTCGTTCAATAATAAGTGATGGTGGATCACATTTCTGTAATAGACCATTTGCATCTCTAATGTTCAAATATGGCGTCACTCACAAAGTATCCACTACCTATCACCCACAAACAAATGGCCAAGCCGAGCTAGCCAATAGGGAGATCAAGAATATTCTAGAAAAAACGGTTAACCCAAACAGGAAGGATTGGTTCGATAGATTAACCGATGTCCTCTGGGCATACTGCACTGCCTTTAAAACTATTTTGGGCATGTCTCTCTACCGGCTTGTCTATGGAAAGGCTTGCCACCTGCCAGTCGAAATGGAACACAAGGCTTATTGGGCCATTAAGACTTTAAATTTTAATTTGAGAATGGCCGGTGATCGTAGGAAGTTAGAGCTGAATGAGTTGGAAGAGATTCGATGAGATGCGTATGAGAGCTTCAAAATCTCAAAAGAAAGGGCCAAAATCTATCATGATAATTCCATCGTGAGGAAATCATTTGAGCCCAGGCAAAAAGTACTCTTATACAATTCTCGCCTCTCCACTTTTCAAGGCAAACTCCGATCCCATTGGGATGACCCCTATTTTGTCAAGGTGGCCTACCCCAACGGAGCTGTGGATGTCCAAAACCCCGAAATGGCCAGACATTCAATGTCAATGGCCAAAGACTTAAGCCATTTTTTGGGGGCTTTGAAGAACAAGTGGTGGAGGAGAATTTGATGGATCCGGTATACCCGGAAGTTGTGGAGGAATAATTAATTTTTTTTTTCTGTTTTTCAATGTACATGCTTTTATTTACTTACTTTATTTTTATTCCATGTTAATTATGTTCTTTTTTCGTATAGTTTTGTTCTTCTTAGTCGCAGATATTGGTGTTTTTGTCAAAGCTCAAGTGCGAAGTGTTCTCTAACCCTACTAATCTTTTTACTGTCCGTCATTGAATATCATACTTTTTTTGTTTCATTGAGGACAATGCATGAATCAAGTTGGGGGGTGAGGTTGCACTATTTGCATCTTACACCAATGTTTGTGGGAATATTCCGTGCGGATATTCGCGTCTGCCGACACTCGCGCTTGCCAACACTAAAAAAAAAAAAAAAAGAATATTCTGCGCGGATATGTGCCTGTTGACACTAAAAAAAAATAAAAAATAAAAAACAAAAAATAAAAAATGGGATGCCTTTATAAGGTTTTCAAAAATTTATTTTTTCTCCCATCTACCGGTGATTGGTCTCCCCTTCTTCTTCCCTTCTTTTTTCTTCTTTCTTCCTCTTTTCTTCTTCTTCTTCTTCTTCGTCGTTCTCTCTATTCTCTGTAAAAACAAACCACCCCTGCAAATCCATGACCATATACGCCGATGACCCAGTCCTTTGTTTAGTAATTTGCCTTATATGTTTGTATTTGTTCAAGGGTGCTCTTTTTCTGCTCACACTTAGGGTGTTGGGTTTCCAGCCTAACCCAAATCTCCCTCGAGTTGGTTAATTGTTGTATTTTATTTGTTGGTTTCGGTAGCTATACAGATCTTTACACCCATCGCTTTTCCCTCTTTCTTCGTTTTCTTCTTCTTCTTCTTATTTCTGTTGTGCTATTCTCTATAACACGACCCAACTCCCAACAATTCCATGACCATATTCCCCGAAGACCCAGTCGTTTGTCTCATGCTCAGCATTTGTTTACTCTATTTGTACATGACTCTTCTTTTTCTGTCTGTATTTAAAATCAAGGGTTTTCATCCTAGTGAAAACCCAGATCTGCGTAGAGAAGATTAATTTGTGTATTTTCTTTGTAGGTTTCGACAGTTGAACAAATCTCTACTCTACAACTTGATCTTCAAACTCTACACACTGGTAAATTCGAAACATTGGGGACAATGTTCGGTTTAGGTTGGGGGTGTGATCTACGATTCCAGTTTGTTATAGTTTCGTATTTTTAAAAAAAAAATTATTTTGGATTGCGTATTTTTACAGCATTTTTGCTTATATTTCATGATCACATCAAATGCAGCTTCAATCGTCTTTGTGACTGGCAAACGTTAAAGAACTATCTGATGTGAATGCTGTGATCATGAGAAAAGCAAGAGTAGTCAGAAAAATTGAAATCCGATAAGCACAAGCAAAACCATTGTGTGGCAGAAGTACTTTTGCTAAACGTCGTCGTGCCAAATGGTTGGGTGCTTGTAAACAATGTGGTAGGTGTTTTCACATGAAAAAATACAATCAGTGTTCTGAACCAATTTTGGGTCGTGCAACTGATCAATTAAATTGGATAGTCTATGGGCAGAGTAAGGATTTTCCTGACACGCCATCTTATACCAGTCCGGGACTTACACGTTATGTGCGACAAGAAGTGGGAAGGGTCACTAATAATGACATAGACACAAGCAATGACTCGGATTAAATTTTGACTAATAATGACAAAGGTGTGAAAAATGTGTTTTGGGGATGAAGGTTAATGGTTCGAATTTTTTTTTTGTGTAAATATTTGTTTATGTACAAAGTCTTTTTGTTGAAATAAAGATGTGGGCCAAGTAAGGATTGTCCTAAAATGCCAACCTGTAGCGTAGGTAGGGACTTATCTTGAGACGTCATAGTTTTCTAAGTTCAATGTGTGCATTTAGTTTTTTTTCAATTTTCATAGATAAATGTGTATGTAAATAACTTTGATTTTTATTCGAGTGAAAAAAAAAAGCCGTATTTCCTTGAAAAATGGTATTTTCTCTATGCTTAAATGTCAAATGTACATTGGTATTTGTTAATCTTAAGTACAGAATGACCAGACTCGAAAATAGAATTATAATATAACTGACATTCTTTGATAACCTGACATAACCAGTGGAGATAATGAAGAATACCATGGTAAGTTTTGAGCCTTATGATGCTTTTTGAGAGACAATCAACATTTACTCAAGTAAGCTCTTTCACTTTCAATTGTTGAATAATCTCATTAAACTTGCTTTGATTAAATGTAACTAAAGTAATCTATTGACATATCCCATAGGGAACCTTTGCATGCGACACATACATAGGCACATACTTGAGAAAGGATTTTAGGCCATCTTTGAGTTGATTTTGAGCCTTAGCCATTGCTTCTATGAAATTATATCCCTAGTTAGCCATGTTTAGGCCTTCAATGAATGAGGATTTCTTTTCGAAAAAAACTCATATGATAACCGAGCCACAAAAAAAATACACTTAACTTACTTTGCTATCCATTTTTTGCACCCTTTTAAAAATTGGTATAACATAGAAAGGCAAGAAAAACAGAAAAGAAGATGGTGGCTACTGTTAATGAAGAATTGGTGAAAAAAAAAAAACAGGGAATTGCCAAGAAAGTGAAAAATGAGAAAAAATGAAAGAAAGAAATACCATTTCTAGGCAAAAGATCGAAATGTAAGAAAGAGGTGTGCTACACTACATTAAAAAGGGGATAGCTTTTGAATACCATTGACGTCATTTTGTTAGCCACTGACCTCTGGCCACATTACAACCTATACAAGTCCTAATTGATCTCAAGTTTGATGTATCTGTGTGTTATCGACTGAAAACTGGGGTATGTTAAATAGTATTTCTTTAATTGCATTGATATTCTTCCATGAGATTATGCCAAGAACATGATTAGTCTACTTTCTTAAGACTTTCACTCCCTTTCTAACTGTGCATGTGATTCTTCGATTGACCATCCTCTGATCACATGCCCTTTGAGAGACAAGTCACTATAATCAGAGTGAATTTTTTGCTGAGAGCATTCTAAGAGAGGTTTTAGACATCAAAGCTATCCATGGAAGGTGATAAAGTGGAATATTTGTTATATAACAATTCTTGCTACTAGAATGATCATTTCTACTACACAGGGAATTCCAAATACCAATAAAACAAGTGTTTATTTTTGTATAGAGTACATACCAATGACAAAGAAGTGTTCGGGAAACAATTCAAAATTAAGGGATGTGTGTCTCAATGATTCTGTTGCTAACTCATTCTGATCTTACATACACACATCTTTTAATTGGAGTTTGTAGGTAGCTTCACTGAAAACCTTCACGAGACAAAACTCGTCCACTAGGGATCACCTAGGGGTTTAACGGCTTGTTGCATATGCTAAATGCAATCGTGTTATCTACGAAAGTGATTTTATTTTGTTATGTTGTTATTTATTACTAGGGACTAGTAATGTTTAGGTTGGAGGGTGTGATTAACCCTAATTAAGGCATAATTTAATAGGTAAATTGTGTTAGTTGAATAAAGTAAACTAGTCAAAATAAATCAAATTAGAGTTAGTGTGTGAATAAATGATAATGCATTAATTGTTGTTCTTTTCAGGGTTTTGTACGTCAAAGCTACAAACTACTGGGGTGCCAATTATCAAAGCTCAAAACAAAGGGGGATCATAGAATTCAAGGCCACCTAACAAGACTTTCATGCCACCTAACAAGATTCAAGGCCACCTAACAAGACTTTCATGCCACCAAACAAGACTTTTCAAGGCCACCTAACAAGATTCAAAGCCAACTAGTAAGACTTTCACCCTCCCTTGTTGCCTATAAATACCACTCCTTAGGACTTGTAAAACATTCATCTTTTGGTAGTGGAAAACCCTCCAAAAGTATTATTGTTTTCCTTATTGCTTATTGCTTTCTTTAAGTATTGTTTTCTTTTAATTTAAGTATTGCTTTCTTTTATTGTGTTATTGCTTTCTTTTATTTCCATTGCTTGAGCTTCCTTCTTCCCTTAGAGGAGTGAAACTCTTTCACTTTTCTAGAGCTTTACCAAAGCCGTTAAGGGTGGAACGTGATTCACTCATTCTTTGTCGAAGATCGGCTCCTTATGTAAAGTGTTTTACCTTGTAACTCCTCTACTTGGAGGGATGAGCATCACTCACTTTTCTAGCTTTAACAAAGCCATGAAAAGTGAGTAGTTTCTCATCCAATCTTTAGTAAGAGGTGATTATCCGGAAGTTATATTTATGCATTTCGTTTATGCTTAGCTCTAGTCTTTATTTCTTCATAATGTATTCTCATCATATTGTTGTCTTTATTTTAAGCATGAATAGCTAAATCTCTTAGTTGGCAAAACCAAGAGGAACCTCCACTTGGGTATACCATTTCAACTCATTCTCCTCCTCTCTTTCAGAGTTCAATGGTTCGGTTTGACTGGGTTGAGGGTGGATAACTTGGTGAGTCTTTGATATTCCATAGGCCTAGTCACGGTTTATGCTTAGATACTCACCAATCTTACCCCTAGCTTCCCACGAATCAATCGTTCATTCATGCTCTATTGGAGGAGGGTTTCGAGTTGAGACGGTATTCCTATTGGAGTGACCTCTTGGATTTGCCAAATTTGTTTCTCATTTTTCTAGCATCAAAACAACTTCACCAAACAACTTCCAACAATCAAAGATTTTACACTTTCTTTCTCCCAAAATCACCTTCCCCTCGGTTTACTTCCTTCCCCGTAGAAACGACCTTGGAATACCACCAAGTAAAACACGATCCGTGAAAGTCTCCTTGCGCTTGGGGAGCACTTTTGTTCACACATACTCACATTTGAAATCTCATTCAGCCACCATTCTGTTGCCCTTTCTTTTGACGTCATCCCTAGGAAAGTGACACTCCCCTTCATTCATATACTATACATGCTAAAAGGTGATGTTTATAGGTTAGGAAACAAGGAATTTTGTTAAGCAATAGGTCAAGTAGCAAAAGGGTTTATGTTTTAGTTTGATGCTGTAGGGGGTACTCTTTGAGTTTGTAAACGCCTAGGTGGCCCAGTTAGTCTTCGGACTTGGGTATTAAACTTTGACTAAGGAGCGTATTTTCCTCACGGTGCAAGTCCCACAAAAAGTTGGATTCTAACTTCGTATGGACCCTGATGGTCTATTAGCACTATACAGGATGTTTCTAAACTCTCTTTTACTGTTCAACCTTTACTTAAAAGGCTCTGTTTACATAAAATGATGTTTTTATCCGTGTGTATATCAAATGCTCATTTTTTATTTTGTCCAATGATGCTAAATTATGTTATTTTCAAACTCGTTTACTTTAAAATTAAGTCACTTTACTGAGCTGCTGATGCTCACTCTACGTTATTGCCCCTCTTTAGATGTGTGAAAAAGGGAAGATCGGTACATAGTGAGCTTCTAGGAAACCTATATAACTTAGGAAAATGTGTTTGAAACATATAATAGAATAAGAGAAAAACTTACAATGTAACATATATTATTTGAATAATAGTTCGTAAGAGTTTGAAAAGTGTATGTAAGATATGCATATGTTTATACAGAAATTTGTAGGTTATATGTTTGTGGGTTCTTCTATTATGCTACAATGTTACTCTATTATGCTATTGTGAATGCTTTGAGGATCAAAGTAACACTTGTTGCATACCGGGCCGAACCGGGGTACAACAAATTTTGGTTTCAAATTATAGGTTTCAAATTCTGTAGACCATCCTAGGTTTAGCAACTTAGGATGATGGGTATTTGAAGAATTGATTCATGATTGATATAATATTTTAACCTAGGAATTGAGCTTTCAAGCTTTGCTTTTGGTTTCATTTAGCTATAGCTGATTTGGATTGAAAACCTATAGCATCTTGAAGCATACTCGATTGAACTCACACACGGAGCAGTCTTACCCAACAACGGCGTTATAGGATGTTGACATTTGCCAATGAGGATATTAGGTGGCAGTTGAAAGAACTACTCGAAAAGATTCATGGTTGGCCCAGTACATCTTCTTGTGCCTCGCCCCTATCTCTAAGGAAGGGGTCTTGGTGCTGTAGAAGGATTTTGGTGCATATTCGTGGATTAGGATTATTATGCCCTTAACAAGATCACAATAAAGAATCATTAGGTGATTTATCTATTTGTTTGTGGATTACTTTGATTTTATTGGAGATGACTTTCAGAGATGATTTGTACACTGGCTATTGTGATTAAGGTCACATCAATACGGTTAGTATTTCCTAGAGTTGCATAGCAGCACCATGGTGGAACATTTGACTGGAAAACAAGTGAACGTAGTAAAAGGATATGTATTTACGATGGCATCTAATGAGCAAAAGTAAGAGGGTTGAGGTAAGTATAGATTTTGAATAGATATTTTAATATTGGTATATACACTTATGCATTGAGTATGGTGTAAGAGTTAAATTTCGAGGACAAACTTTCTTTTAAGGTGGGTAGACTGTAATAACCTAATTTTTGAAGACCAAAAAATGGAGCAGCACTTGGTTCTGTGTGGTTTGGGGTTTGGATATTGGGAAGCCAGACTATGAACTGATGACTCTAGAGTGGTGCGTAGCTATTTTGTAGATGGTGAGGATGTCTGTTAGGTCTAGGGAGGTGACTAGTAAAGAGAAAATGGGCTGGGAAGCACAATCCGACGAATTAGAGTTAACGCATACATGAGAGTTAGTGGTGCGGGAATGAGGTTCGAGGATGGAATTGGAGGCTAGTTAGGACCTTAAAAATTAAATGAATAATTTTCTAGGACATGTTTTAATGTGTATTTGATTATATATATATATATATATATATATATATATATATATATATATATATATATATATATAGTCAAATACAAGTTGCCACTACATGGCAGAAAGACCCAAGTTGCTGCTTAGCAATAGCAGGGCTTTCCCCATCCATCTCCAGGCCTCCAAAAGTGTTGAGGAGTGTTTTGAGGTCTTTATCCTTAGCTTGGACTGGATAGAAACCGTAGGAGAGAGAGAGAAGGTAGAGAGAGAAACTTTAAGCTTGAGAACCAAACCTTTATAGATTTGAATTTGACCAACAAGGAGTAAGTTTCTAAACTAAATAGGGTGTAAGGATTCTGTTTATAATGCTTAGAACTCATTTTGATTATTGTTTGAGTAAGAATTTTCATTTTAAATTTTCTAGTTTACATGGGTGTTGAAATGGGTTTGAATTTTGGTTTGGTTTTAGCTTAATTTGGGGTTTTGGATTTGTTTATGGGGGTTTTACATGAAGTTTGGTTGTGTTTGGAGTGGTTGCCTTGGTCTGTGGTTGTGGTTTGAACACGAAGAAGTTTAAAGCTAGGGTTTGAGTTCTTGAAATTAAACCTTATTAATTTTGTGTTTTGATAGGTAAGGGTTATTGCCCTAGCCTAAAATTGAGCAAAGGAATCCATTTCCACCATTTAAATTGGGTTTAGAAGTCATTTGTGGGTGAAAATCGAAGTTGCAGGTCTTACCATGTGTTAAAAACTTTATTTTTCTTGGACTTTAACCTAGTTTTGGGTGAGATTTAAGCTTAGTTCAAAGCTTGAAACCTATGGAAATCTAAAGATGGCCATGTGTGAGTTTTTTGAGTTTTGAAAAAGAGAAAATTTTGTACTGTGGAGTGAGAAATAAAGGAGAGAAGTAGAGTAGTTGGAGTTGAAATGGAGAACCTAGGGTTTTGGTAAAAATGGCCAAATGAAGAAGATGAAGTGGCGGAGGGACACCAATGGACCCCGATGACACGTGAGGGTATGTTCAGTATCCAATGGATCTTTGGTCTATGCCAAAAGTTTCGTAATGTCATTGGGAAGTCCTGGTAAAATTTGAGGTCAATCCGATATCCGAATCAATATGTGGTGTAAAATATCTCTTTTGCCCTTGGGGGCCAATTTGAACCAATTTTTGTGGGATTTTTGCCAAATAAATTCATATTCATTTTTAGATAGCTTAATTGAGTATGTGTATGAAATTTTATTGACAAATAACATTATTTTATTTTTGGCTATTTTAGATAAAAATACTGAGACTGGTAGGGTTTCTCAATTCTAGGGTAGGCAATGCATTGCAAATTTCTTTCTAAATTATTCCTTCAATTATTTATGATTGTTAGCATGATTTAAAATTATATGATTGAGTATTTGAACTTGGGTTGAAATTATGGATTTGGATTAGGGTTTTGAGTGTGGTAACACACAACCGTTCAAAATGATTGATTTGACTATATGAAATGAGACACCATAATTATTTTAAACTAAACATAAGTGCACACAGATCGAGTGGCAAAAGAGTTTACATTTTAGTTTGAGGTTGTAAGGGGTATTCATTGAGTTCGTAAATGCTTAAGTGACCCAGTTGATCTTCGGACTTGGGTACTAAACTTTGACTTGGGAGTGTATCTTCCTCAGGGTACAAGTCCCTCAAAATGTTGAATCGTAACATTCTGAATGGTCTATTAGGTTGATTTCCCACTAGTGTAGCATGGTATAGGATATTTCGAAACTCTCTTTTACTGTTCAACTTTTACTTAAATGACTCTGTTTACATGAAATGATGTTTTTATCTATGTACGTATATCAAATGTTGTTTTTCTTTTGCTCAATTACGCTCAATTATGTTATTTTCAAACTTGTTTGCTTTGAAATTGAGTTACTCTATCAAGCTGTTGATGCTTACCCTACATTATTTCCCCTTTTCAAATGTGTGAAAGCGGAAGATCGGTACATAGTGAATTGCCAGGAAACCTGTATAACTTAGGGAAATGTGTCTGTAGAATGTAATAGAATAAGAGGAAAACTTACAGTGTAACATGTATTATCTGAATAATAGTTTGTAAGAGTTTGAAAAGTGTATGTAAGATATGTGTGTTTTTATACAGAAATCTGTAGGTTTTATGTTTGTGGGTTGTTTTGCTATGCTGCGCTGTTACTCTGTTATGCTAATGTGATTGTTTCGAGGATCAAAGTAACACCTGTTGAATACCGGGCCAATCCGAGGTGTGACACCAAACACTTATGTGGTCCATTTTATTCATATGTGAATATAACTTGATGGAACTTGGATAGAAAAATTGAAACAAAATCATTGTTCCATTTTATGGATTCTAATTGATATTATTTATTTGTTTATTCTTATAAGGTGCTACTATCGAGAGATTTAGTGGTAATCTGGTATTATTTGCTTTGTTTAAATACTTCCTACATTGCTCATCTATTGTTTTGGGGAAAAAGCTACAATTGTAATTTTTCCAGTTATTCACGCCAACTCCACGTTAATAGTAGCGAGGCAAAATCATGATTTCAATGCATCAAAGTGTTTAACGAACCTTTTTCTTTTATATTTCAAAAGTCACATATAAAAAATATATCGTAATAGTGGAACTTCAATCTCGTACTTGTATTTTTGTGTTGGATGGACATATTTATTATGTGATGTGTGCCTTGTTTAATCCCAAAGAGTACCTGGTTGTTTTCTTGTCATTGGATAAAATTGTTCGTTTTTGGGATATTGGCGCCCTAAGGAAAGAAACAGTTTCCCCAGTTGATGAAATCCTTCGATGAAGCCAGATGCACACATATTTCTTTGGTGGATATGAAGTTGTTTTTAAGTATGTCTTAGATGGCCATGATCAAGGAGTTAATTGGGTTTTATTCCATCCCTCTCCTTTTGATTGAACAGATGATTGCCAGGTGAAAATTTGTTCTTTTGGGGTAAGCTTTTGAAAGTTCCTGGATTGAACAGATGGTCGCCAAGTGAAAATTTGTTCTTTTGGGTTGGCTCTGGAAAGTTCCAAGGATACTTGGTAAGTCGGCATGGTGTCGAGGTCAACTTGTAGCATATACAGGCAACCATGGATGTGCGTAGGCCCTAGACCATCCGGGATGTTCAAAAGCTTACAGGGATGTTGGCTGCCTTAAACCATTTATGTCACACCCCGAATTTCCACAAACCCGGGGAGTGAGTGAAAATGAAAAAGAAAAGTAAATGAAAGGTCAATAGGTTGGATAAATTGGCTTCTCATTCATTTCCCATGTTTTCCCAAAGTTTTTCAAGCAACTTTTCTTCCATTTTTAGCCTATTTATTCAAGGTTTCTAAACCCCCCTTTTGACATCCTTCCCACCTATTTAAAAGGTGTTTTACACACTTAACAAGTCTTTTAATTTTTCATAAAATTTCGACATAACCTCCTTTGTTTCCAAGCCTTTTTCCCATTTAATATTCACAATATTTCATATACATAATTATATCACAATCCACCCTCACTCGGTGGCCACAACCCATGTAAATTAAAAAAATATCTCTTATTCTCGACATATACATCTAATTGCCCCAATATACACATATGATACTCATTAAATAAATACATCCCAAATATCAATTGAGTTTACACTCTTACACATTAAAATGGTCTAAGACCTTTAATCCATTACTTTTTCATTCTAGAATACAAGTCATTTGAACTTATGCCCATACATACAAAATATGCCCAATGGCCAAATATACATTCCAATCCCTTTCCTCTCCTTCCTCTAAGACTTCCTCAAGTCTCAAGTACTGGGAGCCTCATCTGTAATATGATATCCCACGAATGGGTCAGCTCAACTGCTTGTATGACAAAGTGCTAATGCTAGGAACAAATTTAAGGCATGACATGTGCAAGTGTACATTTTTAAAAGCTACAACTCCATAATCTCTCAATGCTATGCAATGTCAATATGCATGACACACCCATACAACTCTATGACACCTATGTCTTGCTTCACGGTTCGCCCCCGTCAGCCCGCGAGCACTGTCATTGGCCAAATTTTGGATTTTTCACCATAGGATCTACATCCTCATAATGCATAGCACCAACTGCTCAACCCACACTATGTTCCAAAGATTCATGTATGCCAAGATGCTATGATTTTTCTCAACGTAAATTCTATAAAACATTTCATCAAACACCTTATTTACCTGAATATAAAGCATCATTCAATGGATTAAACAAATGATCAAGCTTCATATTCCTATGAAATATTTCATCAAACACTTTATCTACATAAATGTGAAGCACCATTTGTAACGCCCCAAAAACCCCCTTGGGTGACATTACATTCTAAAAACCATTCACCCCATGAGAGCATTACGTAAATTCATCACGACGAAAGTTCATTCATCAACCATTCATATTTTAACGAAATTTGGGCAGAGTCTCCTTTGTACGGGGAGCTTTACCCAAAACACAACCTATACAATTATATTACAATTGACCACACCGGGTCCACATATGCATAACTATTGACCACACCGGGTCTATTTATCCATCATAAAATAAACTTTCATTCATCATATGTCATATCCACAATGCCATCCCAAAAGAATAGGCCAAGTATGACAAATATATTCCCAAAAGAATTAAATTACACTTGCAGTGAAATAACAAAATACTAGACTTTACATGATTTCAAAATAAACTCTCTAGTCTAGTACAAAAGAAATATAACTCTAGGCATCCAGTTCAGGACCCCCGTTCCCCTCTAGGGGAGCTTCCCCATGCACTGGTTCATCTACTTGTAACTCCTCCTCATAGACGAAATCTGAAAAGATATTATTTGTAGGGGATGAGCACTAAGCTCTGTAGCAACATTCCTTCCATACTCATACAAGGTTTAGAAAACAAGTAAAACAGTTCGGTCTTATTTTCCAAAATATCATATAACATTTGAAGTAAAACCGTGACATTTGAAACAGATCTCAAGTTTAAACATTCGCAATAATTTAAATGAACAGTAAACCCAAGTCACAATGAGCAACCATAACCATTTCCAACAAGTTCTTGTAGAGTCCCATACCTCCACAAGCTCTTGTGGGAAATGCAATAGTAACACCATAATACAAAAAGGAACGCTTATTCCACCATCGATTATTATATTTCCTTTGGCAGGTGGCATACTTAAAAGTAAACTCCACCCCCTTCAAGTCTTTGTTTCCCATAACCGCATACTTACAAGTAACCACGGTCGTTAGATGTCCTTCTAGGTAGATAGCATACTTACAAGTAACCTCTACCCCCCTTGAAGTCTCCCACACATAACCGCATACTTACAAGTAACCTCGGTTCATAAATATCCTCTTTTGGTAGGTAGCATACTTACAAGTAACCTCTACCCCCCTTCAAGTATTCCACACTTAACCGCATACTTACGAGTAACCTCGGTTCATAATTATCCTCTTTTCATACCAACAATCACATACAAGATAAAATCCACAAATTTTCCTCAACAAGCAACCATTATCAAAATCCCCAAATTTTATCATGCGACAATCCAAATAACCAATTAAGAAAAATACAAGAGATCACCACCACATCATTTTCATTACTCACACAAAGCACTAAAGTTCTCAAAACCAAGCTTGAGCAAATGTAGAAAGAGAATTCCATATTTTCCCAAAAACTAGGGTTTTAAAGCTATAAAAGAAGTTTCATGGGTAATCAATCCTAACTTTGTTTAAGACATGCCATAATTGCAAGAAAACCAAGAAACAAGGAATTCCTAGCAAATACATACAAGTATGAGTCAAAACATATATATATATATATTAGCCTTAGCCTCAATGGACAAGCATGGAAGAAAAACCCCTACTTTGAATCAAAGTTTCAAACCACAAACCCAAGCTCTAATGACCTCCTTTCTCCCTTTCCTCCTTTCCTCTATCTTCCCCAAGGGTGCTAAGGGGTTTGGGGGTGAGAGATGTGAGAAAAAATGGAAGGAAATGGGCTGGTTTCTGTGTTTTAAACACAGCAGTCCGCGACAATCACTGTTCATGGGCTGAATTTTGAGTTTTTTTTCAAAATTACAGTTTTGCCACTAGAAATCTCCAATTTGATCCATACGACTACCCTAAGGTTTTTCGACGTTCCGGATTCATTTTTAATGTTATTTTAACCTAAAAACATTGCTTTTTATGATTTATTTCAAAACTAAAATAAATTCACACTTGGAACATTAAAATTTCTATTTTATTCCTTCGAACTACTATAGGTGATATCCTTACGATTTTAATATATATATATGGTTTATTCTTAAGTCATTACATATAGAAGAATCACTAAACAAGTACATTAATATATTAATGTAAACATATGGGGTTTTACACCTTCAAGGTCTAATAAGAAAGCACAACCCTTTACTATCCAAGGAGCATCATAGTGCAGATTTTTGGTCAACTTCATTGAATAAACTAATTTGACTCAGGTATTTCTAGGAGGTGTAACCTATATGGTTGGAAATATATACGAGTTAGGGTTCTAACAAAAATAACGGTGCACAATTCGGACTTTCCAATAAAGAGTTATGATGAAATTAGCGAAAGGTAGTCTGCCGGACAGATTTTTGGACAGTGTAGACACTACTTCGTAATATGGACATAACTCCTTCCTCCTAGTTCCGATTGAGATGATTAAAGGTGATATGGAATCCTAAGAGAGAGATCTACAAATTTCATGTTTTAAGTTTTGAGAGATATAGACTGCATCAAGGTCGAAATCGAGCTTGATGTTACAGCCAGTGCACTATTCATCCCTTTTTCATTCTACCAAATTCAAACACACATCACTACACATATCCCCATTTTTACAACAATTATTTACTATATATCTATATACATATATAAAAGAAAATGCGGGGTGTTACAATCCACCCCCCTTAAAGAAAGTTTCGTCCTCGAAACTTCCCTCAAGTAGCGAACAAATGTGGGTACTTCTCTCGCATTTCTAGCTCCGGTTCCCATGTAGCTTCTTCCACTCCATGGTGTTGCCACAAGACTTTCACCAATTTGATGACTTTGTTGCGAAGCACTTTCTCCTTGGCGTCGAGAATCTTCACTGGTTGTTCTTCATAGGTTGCTCCATCTTGAATTTCAATATCTTCTAAGTCTACAACCGGCGTTGCATCTGATTTACACTTCCTCAACATGGACACATGGAATACGTCGTGTACTCCCGATAACTGAGCTGGTAACCGCAACTGATATGCCGCCTTGCCCACCACTTTGATCACTTCAAATGGCCCGGTATACCTTGGCGCTAACTTTCCCTTCTTGCCGAATCTAAATACTCCTTTCTGGGGCGACACTTTGAGAAACACATAGTCCCCCTCTTTGAATTCTAATGGTCTTCGTCTTTGATCCGCGTAACTTTTCTGTCTACTCTGTGCTGTGCGTAGTCTCTCCCGGATGAGTTGAATTTTCTCTGTAGTCTCTCGAACAATTTCTGGCCCAAACAAACTACTCTCGCCCGCTTCTAACCAACACGTCGGGGATCTACATGGTCTTCCATACAAGGCCTCATAGGGTGCCATTCCAATACTGGTCTGATAGCTGTTGTTGTATGCAAATTCCACCAACGGTAAATGGTCACTCCAACTTCCCTTGAAGTCCAACGCGCAAGCTCGTAACATGTCTTCCACGATTTGTATCACCCTCTCGGATTGGCCATCTGTTTGGGGATGAAAGGCTGTGCTGAAATGTAACTCTGTCCCCATAGCTTGTTGTAGACTTTGCCAAAATCGCGCCACAAATCGAGAATCACGATCCGACACAATGGAGAGCGGAACTCCGTGCAACCTAACAATCTCACAGATATAGAGCTTGCTCAACGTCTCTAATGAGTCTGTGGTCTTCATACCCAAGAAATGAGCGGACTTGGTGAGTCTATCCACAATGACCCACACTGCATTATGCCTGCGCGACGTCCGTGGTAAACCCGACACGAAGTCCATGGTGATGTGATCCCACTTCCACTCTGGAATAGGCAAAGACTGTAGGACTCCTCCTGGCCTTTGATGCTCAATCTTCACCTGCTGGCACACCGCACATTTTGCCACATACTTGGCTACATCTCGCTTCATTCCCCTCCACCAGTATTGACGCTTCATGTCCCCATACATCTTTGTGCTACCGGGGTGGATAGCAAACTTGGAGCGATGACACTCCCCAAGTATCTCCTCCTTTAGGGACGAATCATCGGGAACACATAGCTTCTCCCCATATCTCAACTCTCCATTCTTCCAAGACCATCCTCCCATCGCTTCCCCATTCTCCAATCGGGCTCTAATCAAATCGAGTTCCGAATCCAGGCATTGCAACTCCATAACCCGTTGTCGAAGCGTCGGTTGAGCTACAAGGTTGAATAGATATGATTGATACTCCGGTCCATCCACCCATAGATCGTACTCCTCCAATGCATCAATCATTTTCCACCTATTTACCGCAAGAGAATTGATTTCACCCCGAGACTTCCTGCTAAGAGCGTCGGCAACTACATTGGCCTTCCCTGGATGGTAGTTGAGTGTGAACTCATAATCTTCCAAGTACTCAATCCACCTTCTCTGCCGGAGATTCAAGTCTTTCTGTGTGAAGATATACTTGAGGCTTTTATGGTCCGAAAACACTTGAAATTTCTCCCCGTATAAATAACATCTCCACAACTTAAGAGCAAACACCACTGCAGCCAGCTCCAAGTCGTGTGTGGGATAATTCTGCTCGTGCACCTTGAGTTGCTTCGAGCCATAAGCCACTACCTTCCCTCCTTGCATTAGAACGCATCCCAATCCTTGTAGTGAAGCATCGGTGTAGACATCGTCTAAGTAACATTAATTATTTGTGTGGTTTGGAGACGAACACCGCTAAAAAGGCCACACTAGAACCTTTGGCGGAGGGGTCGTCTACAAGTAAAACATCACACAAGGTAAGTGCACCACCCTACAACTTTTTTGTGATAATTTATTAGACTTTTAAACATATATTTTTGCTATGGTTATTGTTGAGAATAATTAATTGAGCAGAGACATAGGGTAGTGTTTTGACTGTCGTTTAAGTGACGAGAGAGGATTATTTTAGTTGGATCGTCTAAGTAACATTAATTATTTGTGTGGCTTGAGTCGTCTACGTGATGGGATTTGATTATGTGGTAGAGTCGTCTAAGTAACGTGATCAAAAACTCTCTGTGATGTGGGTCATCTAAAGGAAAACCATTAATGTGGTTTGGGTTGTACCTGTGACAATGATATCTATGAGGTGATAAAAGCTTGCAATACATGTGGCCTGTGTGGCGCAAGAATCTGTACCACTAAATATAGCCTGAGTGGTGGTTGTTGTTTACAAAGCGATTAGTTTGTGTGCGTATGGGGCATTCATTGTGACGAATAATTTAATTATGTGGAAGTAAATATATGTGTTGTATATTTTGCCGATGTGGTACAGGTTATGCCTATGCGATGTAAGCAAATGTGTATGAGGTGAAGTGTAATTTGTAAGTAAGTATCTGATACGTGGTTAAGGTTATTCCTAAATAAATAAAGTTTCTTTTATCACTTGTTGTGTTCTTGTAAACCCCACACTTTTATCTTTATATATATATATATATATACAGCAAGTAATTAAATCTTTTAAAATGTGAATGTAGTAAAACTCGAAGTGAATAGTAGTTAAAACTTAGTTTTAGCTTATAAATATAGGAAATCATTTGCAATAGAACTTATACCAACTATGTTCAATGTACAAATGTATGTTGTGTAAATTAGGGTTGGCTTTGGAAAGGTTAGAAATGGATTGAAAATCGAAAACAGGTGAAACTGGACAGAAGCAGGCAAAGCGTACCGGTACGGCGCCGTCCAGAGAGCATACCATACCGCTACACTTTCACAAATTCCAGAAATTTTAATTCGTGATTTGGGTCTGATTCCTTCCACTATAAATACCTAAGGACGTCCCATTTGGCCCCATTTCAACTTCTTTAACCCTAGAAAGTCCTATAGAGGAAGAAGGAAGGAGAAAAACAAGAGATTCAGAGTGGATTCAAGTTGGGGAAAGATCAAGTCTCAAGTTCTTCACACAAAAACCAAGGAAGAAGAAGGTAGGGGTTTCTTCCATTCTTGTCCATTGAGGCTAGGGCTTATATGTATATGTATGTTTTCCCTCTTATATATATATATATATATATATATATATATATGCTATGAAATCATCATTTCTTGTTATTTTTGCAAAGATTAACATGTTTTAAACAAGTTATGGTTAAATAACCATGAAAACTCTTTTCTTGACTCAAAACCCTAGATTTCAAGAGAAAGGGGTTTTCCTCTTGACTCTTTTTTTATTCTTGATTTCAATACCCTAGTGCTTTGTGCTGAGTGATAAAATGGTATTTGTGATGATCTCTTGCTTAATTTCTTAAATTGTTCTATTTGAAAAATGTCGATTTAAATTGGAAATTTATGATTTACTTATGATTTGTGAATTTGGTTGGAATTGCCTCTGTTGTATGGTTGTTGTGATGGACTTGAATTGCATTCGAGCACTGCCGTAGAGTGTTAGAGGTTAGTCTATCCCAGTGGGGGTGAGATAATTTTCTAACACTTGTAGTGGTTTGTTGTTTGTGAGAGCAACCACTATTATTCACGTAAGTTCGAGGCTAAGGGTGGGTATACCTTTCCTGAGAAGGATTCGTCAATGCCGTGGGAGACGGTATACGCCCTTCCTAAAGTGGTTTGTGTGGTTATGGTTGGGTGAATGAGGTAGAGTCGTTGTGTAGATTCATGAAAAACAACCAACATATATGAGAACATGGGATTATTGTTATGGTTTGGAATCAGTTTCCGACAAGAGCTTGTGGAGGTATGGGACTCTACAAGAACTTGTGGGAAATGATTTATAGTTGAAAATGGTTTATTAATTAAAAATTTATTTTACGGTTCATTTAAATTATAGCTAGTGTGTAAACTTGAGATCTATTGAAATATTTCTGTTTTCTTTCAAAAATTAATATATGATATTTGCGAAATGAGACCGACTTGTTTTGCATGTTTTCTAAACCTTGTTCGAGTTTGGGAAGAATGTGGTTATAGAGCTTATTGCTCACCCCTTACAAACAATATATTTTTCAGATTTTGGTCTAAAAGAAGAGCTCGGGGTTGACGAGCCGACACATTGGGAAGCTCCAATAGACGGGCTTGTGGTGTAAAACCCAGGTAAATTTGAACTTTTTCCGAAAAAGGGTAAAATGGTAATTTGTCACTATAATGCGTATTTAAAATACTCATGTTTCTAGAGCTCAGATGACACAATGGACTTTGCCCTTGGATTCGTATCGTGAAATCTAGTTACCTTGTCAAATTTCGTCGAATTCCGAGATAGTTGAATTTTTTATATTTTTCGAGACGACGGGTGTTGGATGACCCCCAAAAATGATTTTTTTTTTTAATTTTAAAATTTAGAAAATAATTTAAATAAAGTTCATATAAAATATTTTGAGCTTAAATCGGTACGAAATTTAAT
Organism: Ilex paraguariensis; assembly: GCA_963454935.2. NCBI lineage: Eukaryota > Viridiplantae > Streptophyta > Magnoliopsida > Aquifoliales > Aquifoliaceae > Ilex > Ilex paraguariensis. The sequence continues at coordinate 21,441 of CAUOFW020005386.1, forward strand.
CATTTCGGGGCGAAAATGGACCCGAACAAGTGAGGGACACTTGGCGCGACAAGAGCCAAGCCTTGGAAATTATAAATAGGGGCTAAAATCAGATATTTTGCACAAATATCTCTACATTTCAGCTGGTCTTCAACTTTGGAGAGAACGAGGGAGAAAAAAGAGAAAATCCAATCTTTGTCCTTCGATTCACGGAGTTCCGTCGCTCGGATTAACTTGAACCGAGAGTTAAAGTCGATCACTGCGACGAGGGCTACGTCTACGTACCAAGAAAATTGAATTTCACCGAAGATCAAAGAGGGGACTTTGGAGAAATCAAAGGTTCTTGGGCTTTGGTAGGGTTCTTCCTACTTTAGTTTTATTCCTGCCTTTTGGCTGATTTAAGGGGCTGTTATGTGGCTGTTTAGGGACTATTTTGGCAACTATTTAGGGACTGAAATTGTGACTATTTTGGGTTAAAATTGTGGACTATTTTATGGCTTGTCTAGGGGCTATTTTATGGCTTGTTTATGGGCTATTTTATGGCTTGTTTAGGGGTTGTTTTGTGACTTGTTTTGGGGCCATTATGTGGCTTATTTAGGGGCTATTATGTGGGTTATTTTGTGGGCATATTATATGTTTACATTATGCCTTGAGGATTAAGAGTGTTATTGCTTAATTAAGTAATGACATGTTTGGTTGTTGTTGTTAGATAAAATGTTGATATATGTGTATTAATATATTGACATTGTGATGAATTTTTGGAGGTTATATGTGTATGATATAATTGTCCATGATACATGATGAAATGTGTGATTTAAATTTGGCTCATTGGCATCCATTATATTGAGCATGACATTGATTGAGCAATGGTGCATCACATTGCATTTGCACGGGAAAAATGCATCCATGGCCATGAGTATGGGTGTGTGAGTGCATATTTGGATCAATCACCATACTTGGTGTTTGATGGGTGGACTTGAAAAAGTGGGGTTAAATATCCTACTAAGTCGCACGGTTGCATACATAGAAAACTTGTGTCGAGTGAAAATCGGGGTTCCTTAATTTAACAAAAGAAGGGCTAGACTCTCTCTCGGGTGCAAGACCCGGCTACTTGATACATATACTCCCCTGAGGTAAAATTCCAAAAAAGTGTATTGGTTTGCGGAACCTGTGGTGCGATTCCAAAACTCCGCTACCCAACAAAAACACAGGATTTTGTTTATAAAATACCTGGTTCGTACACTCCCCTAAGGTGAAATTTCAGAAAAGTGTACTTGTTTTATAAAGTATTCATTCGATGAGAAAAATCCAACAATGAATTGGTTTTATAAACACAATGACTTGTATTTCAAAAACAATCATTAGATGTATTTCATCAATGACAAATGTTTTACACATTTGCATTGCATTGTGTTGTGGGAGTCGGTGATGACTCGGGTTAAAATACATGAGTGAGTATCATCTCATATCATGACATGACATGGTAGAATTTTTACATTGAACTACATGTTCTTGTTGGAATAGATATTGGTTGTGGATTGTTGCATGTGCACATTTCATATGCACTTAGGTGGGGAGTAGCCTTTGTAAGAATTACTCTACTTGGCGTGGCTCACCCTATATGGGAAAACATTTTAGGTGCGGGATATACACCGATGAACGACTCTCATTCGGGGCCACAAGGGTGAAGAAAGCTAACTTGTGGCTTTTATAACTCCTTCTGTAAAACTTTTAGAGCAAACTAGTTTTGACATGTAATTTTATGTAAGAGAGTTGTAATTGAACTTATATGGACTGTTTTTAATATAACCTTGCATATTTTTATATGAGTATGGATGAATGGACCAGGTGTGGTCATTTTTTGCTTATGAATGTACTCGGTGTGGTCATTGTGTTATATCAAGCCTCGGATGGGTCGTGTTAATGTATATTGTACAAGTTGGGTTTTGGGTAAAGCTCCCCGTACAAAAAAGACTCTGCCTAAATTTTGTTAAATTAAGGAACCCCGATTTTTGGGGTTTCACACGTGGATCCCGAGGTGAATGTCTAGAGTTAAATATGATTATTTTGGGATGTAATTATCATAATCGATCACATTCTTTTGGGATGTAATGGCTATGGTTGACCTATTCTTTTGGGATAATAGTGTAAATGTTATATTTGATGAATGAAATTTCTTTAATGATGAATTTATTTAGTTGCTCTCATAATGTGAATGGTTTATAGATTGTAATGCCATCCAAAGTGGGTTTTGGGGCGTTACAGTTCTTAAATATTAATTGCATCTTTTCTTGTACTAATAGTCTTAATGACTTTTCAGGAAAAACCATAAAGACGCGAGGAGTTCATTGCCAAGTCCAGAGGGTCGATTGGGATGTCATCATGGGGTTCATTTTTATATGTCCTTTAAATTTAAATTGTATTATTATATGTCATTCTTGAGATCAATATTACAGTCTGTAAATAAGTAGGGCTCATGGCAAGTCGTACCACTAAGGGGTTTGATGAATTTTTTTTAAATGCTTTTTTTATATAAAGAAAGGTGTATGAAAAAAAAATAGAGATTGCAGATATTGTACCCCATATTGGGGTGTTACATAGATGATATCCCTGGAGTGATTGCAATTCAGGAAGAGGAATGGGTCCCTAGCTAGATTGATCCCCTACTTAAATTCCTTGTGTTTGGGGAGCTTCTAGAATGTCCCTAGGAGGCTAGGAAGGTAAAGTTGAGGGCTCCAAGGTTTTGGGCCTCCTTAAATCAAAAGGTATACCAAAAGTCATTCTCAGAACTCTATTTGCTCTGTGTCTACGAAGATAAAGTTAACCCCCTGCTATACGAGGTGTATGACGGCATATATAGGGGGCACTCTGGCGAGAGGTCCATAGCCCATCAGATTATGTCACAAGGGTATTGGTGGCCACAAATGTAGAGGGATGCACAAGCTTATGTGCGAAAGTGGGACCAATGTCAAATGTTCACTCCTACCATCAAACAACCAGTGGGAGTTTTGCACCCACTGACCAGTCCTTGGCTATTTGCCCAATGGGGACTTGACTTGGTCAGACCCCTCCCAAAGGCTCCTGGGAATAAGAGATTCCTAATAATCGAGACCGATTACTTCACAAAATGAGTTGAACCTGAGCCATGACTTATATCAAGGACACGAACACCAAAAGGTTCGTGTGGAAGAACATAATGATGACATTCTGGGTCCCCCGTGCACTTGTATCAGACAATGGGACTCAGTTTAATAGCGGGTCTTTCAAGTCTTTTTGCGAGCATCTTGGAATCCAAAATTACTACTCGACACCTTCGTACCCTCCAACCAACGAACAGACAGAATCTTCAAACACGACTATTGATGGTACCACAAAATATCTAAGGATGAGCTCGGTAACCTAGGTTATACTACCCAGGTTGGGAGCTCAATTCATCAACATTACTCGTAGACCTCGATTTCAGACCTTAACTTCCCCATGTCAATGTCTCGAGGAAGTTTGCACAAAGGACAGCTAGATCCTACCAAGTCCTCCTTTTTTCTTGGCGTTAATCACCCAACAGGCACAAGTCTCGTTGCGCAATGAGGGGAAACTATTACAAGGGAAGGGCGAGGTTCTCGCCCTAGATCAAGCAAAGCCCAGGAATAACTATAAATAGGAAGTAAGGCCCTTGAAGAGTAGGAGAGCCATTGTAGCCTTACAAAATATTCTCTATAAACCACACACAGTTACTAATAGATTCAGGAGCAAGAGACTCCCTTAATAGTGGATTAGCCGAGCTCCCGAGTTGGTGAATCACTATAAACGCTATGTGTAATCATCCATTAATCCCAAAAAATCCTATTTCTTAGAGCCTTGGAGCTCAAACTAAACTGTTTAGTACACCTTATATTCATACCTCTGTCCAATCGCGTTAATAACATCATTAGTTGGCGCCGTTTGTGGGAACGACTATTTTTCATTAAAAAAATATAGTGATTTCCTTCAGTAATTGATGGTTTCTACACACAATATGAGCAAAGGATAAGCGAATCGTCCTCAATTATAGAACCAACAAGAAGCCACCACTGAGAGGCAGCAAGAAAATCCCTATAATTTTTTGCCTACACCTAAAGTCGATCCCTCCATAGTGAACCCCGCACCTAACAACGAATTTAAGGTCCTTCGCCTAGCCAATCAACGTCTCCTCCAATAGAATGAGGAGTTGCTAAATATCCTTCAACATCCACAAAAAACGCAGCCAGCCCAAAACGATCCCCCTCAGAGGGAGCGACATCACAATAACCCCCTGAAAGACGTCACTGAGGGAGATGAGTGCAGCCAAACTATGGGTAATGCTTATTGTCGAATTCATAGGAATGAGGATGATGTGGAAGTGAAAATTCAAAATAGGGAAGCTCATAATAATGAATTTCCTCTGTTTCAAAAGGAAAGGAAAGAACAATATTGGGAACAACCCTTCAAAGACATTCAACAAGAGCTCAACCATATGAAGGAGGTTGTAAAAAACAAAACTCCAGTGACTATGGATGCCTTAGTTCAACAGACTGAGTCCTCATTTACTGCACAGGTGTTGCACTTTCCATTTCCACCTAAATTCATAATGTCCCAGATGGAGGCCTTTTATTGGACAAAGAACCCATGGACCACCTCAACACCTACAAGAATCAAATTGAGCTACATGGGTACTAGGACCCGATACGATGTTAGGTCTTCGCCATCACTTTGAAAGGTTCAACCCTACTATGTATCGCACTTCATAGGAGCCCGGACTTACCGAAAATCGAGCTTTGGTGTGCGTCATTCACAACCAAAATTAATTCCTTACCTCTACACTACAAATATAGCAGTGGCAAGCAAGGGTCAATACCACAGAGAAATGAATTAACCTAACTAGTAACAAGTGCAATAATATGTAAATAAAAGGGAGGTTTGTTTGTCACAAAATCAAATTATCAAATCGTTAACAAGAATCAATTAATGAAACGTCGGGTCAAAGGCAATTCAACTGTTAGTTATAGATTTGATCATAGACACACACAATCAACTCCTATCAAAAGCTTAGTTCAAAGATCATTTAGATGCTAAACGACCTTCTTCATCTCTATAAACATTAATACAAGCTTAGTACTCATATTAAATCTTGTTATTAATCAATTCGGTATTAAGAATCCTCCTTCTATTAATAACAGCCTTAAGACCAACTAAGATTGAATAACAAATCTCCACCAGCGAAGAACTATTAATCCAATTTATAATTCCCTCAGATTAATAACAAAAGTTTGAAAAACAACTGCATAATCTGTTGCTACCACAATCAAGTTTCAAGACAATTACAGATCAAGAACTTAATCTTGCATTTATCACATAGAACATCAATTAGTGTGCACCTTAATCAAAAGAACTATATAATCTCATCAATAAATCAGAAAAATCATATCATTTAAATAGAATTTGATATTAAATAATTAAACCACGTCTCACAAAACCATATACCAACTTAGAATACCTTCAACCGAACAAGGAAATCCTACTCATTGCTTAGGTAAACCTAAGTTTGTATAAAAATTATTTGTGTCACCCTTCCTTGCTCTGCCTTCCACTCCTTCCAGGAAACCTTAGATACATATAGAAAAAATATGACACTTCCCAAGACGTGTACAACTCAAATACCTACATTAGAGGTATTCCTTATCAAAACAGATTGATAGAAATCACAAAATCGTGCTGAAACTTGTGAGATGTTCTTCTTTCAGATAACGACTGAATATTTGAGCTCTTGATGAAAGTTGTAGCCCTATATGTGTAGATAAGTTTTGGAATTTTGAATCACCTGATTTAGACTTAGGAAACTCAAGTTATGACCCACTGAAGTTTACTGGGTCAGACAAGAATCCAACTCCAATCAGGATTCTGATATTCTTTCTAGGCCTTACTTTGAAACAATGTTTAAAGGCCCAAATGAACTCGGATTTTGAAA
>CAUOFW020005387.1:0-27394 GCA_963454935.2 Ilex paraguariensis
TTTTATAATCCTTCTTGGCACTTTCAGCATGGTTGTTACTTGTTAGAATATTAATACATGATCTGATACATACGATACATGCTATATAGAAATAGAATGCGGAACATTTCATATAAGTGTATCATTTTATTTTGCATACATGATGCTGATCCATACACCTGTATAGGTTCAAAAAGGAGAAAATAACAAAAAGAGAAAAATATAAATGTCCTATATGATTTTTAATATAGAGTTTTTTAACTTATTGACTCTTTCAATCATATTAATATTTTATATAATTTATATTCTCTTTCTGGGCTATAAATATTTTGTCAAATAGAAAAGAAAGGAAAGCAAGTAGTTGAAAAAAATAATGAAGCGGAAGGAACATAAAATGTTGAAAAAGATAGATGACTTGTTAGCATCCGATTATGAAGATATCGAAGCAGTTGAAATTGAGGATCAAGATGAAAATGTGGTTCATAGGACTATAAGAATTGATTATTTTGAATTTTGCTATAGTTTTAATTCGGATATTCATCAATTACATTGTAAACTTGAATTGTTTAAATTTTGTTTTTTAAGTTAGTGGTCTTTTTTAATCTAGTATGGAATTTAAGTTGAAATATCTATATCATTTTGGAATTATATATACAAACACTAGACACTTATACAGATACATGTATGCGTTACGATACATGATACACTAATTAAGAAAATAAAATACAGTACCATGCATCTGCCATGTTGTTATTTGTTTATGTATGAACCTTGCTATTTGGTTTGCTTTGTCTCTTCGCATGATTGCTCTTCTATTTTGTTCATTTTCTTTAGTTTTTAACGCCTCCTACACAGTTCCTATCATACAAAAAGGACTAAATATTTTAAATTGGCAAAAAACCATAAGTTCCAAGTGATAACATCCTTGAGATTGTGAAGATTATAAATCAATAATCTAAAATAACACATACAATACAATCCTAGATGATTTTCTAATTCCTGACAACATAACCATTCTAATGAACCAAAAGCCACACACAAATGCTTCTGGATTCTTATCCATTATATCACGCCTTATGCTGCAATGAACTCTAGAACTCCAAAATGAGAAGCCCGCTCAGCAGCAACTTTCCAAAGCTCAAACAACATTGGATACTCATACAAATATACTGTAGGATCATTTTTTATATTAACAATGCATCAAATTGTAAAAGGAGAAAGGGGAGGCAGGAATCAATATATCAACCACAAAAACATGTCATCATAGACTATTTTTTGAATTAACTGACCCAAGTGGTTGAAGACTGATAGAGTCATTATAATGAAAGAACATTTATAAAGAATTAGGAAATATAATCAAAAAACATTATATTCAAGTAAGTTTACATGGCAGATCATCTAGTACTCATAGGCTACTCAGAGAGCCACACGAAGATGGATGTACACCATCTACACAGATGTTAACAAGAGTTACCAACACCCTCACCATGTCTACGGTCTTTTGAAGAAGTTTTGTAAAAAACATCTTAGTTTTTCAATTTGCAACATATTTTTCCGCATTGACAATATGTTTGTTCTTGATCCATTTTCCATGAACACGGGCATATACCTACTCTTCGGTTATAAAAAATGTAGAAAAAATACGTGATTTCGATACGATCCCCGGCGAGAGAATTCAACTAAAACTAGAATACTAATTAATGTAGTTTTGACATTGCTATTTATAATGACTAATGTAGTGTTGCCTATTTTTTTTTGTAGACACGTGTTGTTAGGACAAAAAAGAGAAAGCATGCACTAGGTTTGAACAACACTGAGGTAAGTGCATGTGAATGGTAAACATAATGTATGACAATGTGTGATAAATAGATTTACAATTATATTTTTTTTTCAATTGTAATTGTTTTGGCTTCTAAAAATTGTTAACACTTGTGGTTGTAGGTTCATACAAAGTAGACCTGCTTAGTTCCCATTTACCAAGTCAAGTAGTGGCGAAGGGGATCTTGTTAGTGTGGACCCATCGAAAGAAGTAGAGAGAGTACCATTGGGACCTGAATTTTTGAACATATATATTGAGGAAGTAATAGTTCCTAATACTTATATGATAAGACTTTTTCCTTGTGTAATTACTATTGGGCAGGCAGTGGAAAAAAATGTTGCTTGGCCATCTAGTGATGTATGTTTTATCTTAATTAATATGTATATAATTAGCAACCAAACATATTATTGATAATAATAACACAAATTGTATCTTTTGTACGTGCTATCAAATGAGTAGATAGCGCAAAGAGAAGATGATGCATGGGTAGAGAGTACACATTGTGCATAATTAATGAGCAAATGGTGTATTGGGAGACTAAATTTTTTTATTATGCATTGACACTTTCATTACGTAGTTTGGAATATTTTGTTTTTAAAATTTTGGATGTTATTTACTTATGCTGAATATATTTTTATTTTTAAATTTAGATGCTATTGTTTTGAGAGATGTGCCTTATTATTTTAATCAAATGATGTTATGGGTAATGTATTGGATATGTAAACAGGTGTATAGAAAAATGTGAAAGAGAGAATTAGGTTTTCAAAAAAATATATTTATGAAAGCAAGTTGTTGACGCAAATAACATCAAAAGAGTACTATCATTTTTTTTGTGTCGGCCTTCTACCGTGGCAAATAATATCCTTTGCGACTGTTAAAAACTATCATTAATGGGTTTGTTGAGACTGTCCCTTACTACGGCTAATAATATCTTTTGCAACGGATTAAAACCGTTGTAAATGGGTTTGCTGTGACGGTCTCCTAGTGTGGCTAATAGTATCTTTTGTGATAGATTTTAACCGTTGCAAATGGGGGTTTGTTGCAATGGTCTCCAACTGTGGCTAATAATACCTTTTGCAACGGATTTTAACCATCGCAAATGGGTTTTTTTGCGACGAAAAATTCCTGATGCAAACAAAAAATGTCGGATCTAAGATGTTTTTGCGACTGCACATTTGCATCGGGTTTTACCGATTCAAAATCTTTTGTGACGGTTAATTGCCGATGTAAAATCTTTTGCATCGTCTATTGCTTACCACCCCCAATTTGCCGACTCAAAAAATCACGTTGCCGTCGCAAAAAGTATTTGCGACGGCAATGTGATCTTTTGAGTCGGCAAATTGCTGATGCAAAAATCCCCTTTTCTTGAAGTGATATAATTATTACTTCCTAGCTATTTCTTTGTTTTTCATAAAAAAAGAATCAATTCTATTCATCCTAGTATTGATCACCTTCAGAGACTCCTTCATTTCACCTTGAGTCTTTTGAAATTGCCCCATCTTTTTGAGCATTTGTCCAAACATTTGTCCAAACTTCATTCTTGATTTTAACTTGTGGCTGCTAAGTTTTCTTCTTCTTACCTTGCCCCAAACTCTTTTTATTGTCGGATTCATATGAGTGGAATAAGTGTCACTTGAGTGATTTCGTAAGAATACCACTTTTTGAGGCAAGATTATCACTATTTTTTTGGGTAAGGTTATCATTTGTTGAGGACTAGATTACCACTGTGGAGGTAAGAGTGCCACTTTTTTTTGTTACAATAGAACTTTTTTGGGCGTAAGAATGTAATTTTTTGTGTGTAACATTATCACTTTCATTTGGTAAGAATACCACTTTTTTTGGTAAGATTACCAATTTTTGAGGCAATATTATCACTTTTTTGGATTAGATTACCAATTTTTAGGGAAGATTATCACTTTTTGAGGGAAAGATTACCATTTTTTTGGTTAACATTGCCACTTTTTTTGTTAGAATACAACTTTTTGGGTGTAACATTATCACTTTTATTAGGTAAAAATACACTTTTTTTGGTAAGATTACCAATTATTTGAGTCAAGATGATCACTTTTTTGGGTAAGCTTACCATTTTTAGGGAAGGTTACCACTTTTTTGTTAACATTATCATTTTTTGGGTTAGAATACAACTTGCTTGGGCTTAGAATACAACTTTTTTGGGTGTAAGAATACAACTTTTTAGGTGTAGCATTATCACTTTTATTTTGTAAGAATACCACTTTTTTTGAATAAGGTTACCATTTATTTCAAGCAAGATTATCACTTTTTTTGGATAAGATTACCATTTTTTAGTGAAGATTACCACTTTTGAGTGAAAGATTACCACTTTTTTGGTTAACATTACCATTTTTTTGGGTTAGAATACAACTTGTATGAGCTTAGAATACAACTTTTTTGGGTGGAAGAATACAACTTTTTCGGTGTAACATTATCACTTTTATTTTGTAAGAATACCAATTTTTGGAATAAGGTTACTATTTATGTTGGTGAGATTACCACTCTTCGTAGCTAAGGTTAAACACTTATTTGGCTATGATAATAGATTACAACTCTTGGTAATAATACCACTTTTGGGAGCAAGTTACCACATTTTAATAAAATTACCACCATATTGACCAATTTTTGCCCTAACGTTACCACTAATTGGGTAAGAACACAACTATTTGGGTATAATTAACACCTTAGAGGTAAAATTGCTACCGATTGGGTAAGAATTTATAATCTTACTACTAAGTTACCACAACCATGCTCATCACAACCATTACCAAGCTCATTTTATATATAAAGAACAAATATATTTTAGATTTTTGACAAAACATTATCATATTCCATTAATTTATTTCATTACATTTCACTAGAGTTGGTTCAACTATTGTATCAACAACCAACAACTACAATTACATATAATTGGCACTTCCTAGGTATTTCTTTGCATTTCGTAAAAAAAGACTCAATTCTATTCATCCTACTATCGATCACCTTTAGAGACTCCTCTATTTCATCTTGAATCTTTTGAAATTGTTCCATCTTTCCAAGCATTTGTACAAACAATTGTCCAACTATAATCAATGGAGGAACACAAACTGAGGAAGAATTTGGGTCATCTTGGGCTTCAACTTCATCCATTGCTTCAACTTCATTCTCGATTTCAACTTGTGGCTGCTGTGGCTATTGAGTTTTCTTCTTCTTCCCTTGCCCCAAACTCTTTTTTATTATCCCACCATAAATTGGATTCATGGGAGTGGAATAAGCATCACTTGAGTGAATCACAAGTCCACAAATCCTCCATAATCTTTGAAATCAAAATTGGGATGGGAGACTTCGCCGCCTATCCTTGATATTTTGTACATAAATAATTTCATCATCTATTAAACATGGTAGATCAATACATATACCCTTTCCAATGGCATAAAGGAGATATGTTTAATAAATTCCAAAATCAGCAATATGTCCTCTTGGAATAATATTGCACCGCACTATTAGGTTTAACATCCTATATTTGGGAGTAAGGTATTGCTGATAAAATATTGGATTGTCAACACTCTCATCAAAACTATTAGGTATACCCTCAATTTCTGCATAAACATCTTCCAAATTAGGTATGTCCTTAGAATTCTTGAATGGGTAGGTAAGTGTATCGTTAGTACCGAAATGAAGCAAAAGATAAGAATGCAAAAAAGAAAAAAAAGAAAAAAAGTGAAGCAGCTATTCGCAGCTACTAAGCGTCTGGAAGAAGCAAGAGGAATGGATTTGGGCGAGAAATGGGTTAGTATCGTGTCCAAATTTCATTCATCCATGTGTCGGCATATTATTTCCAATTGATATGGATCCAGATTATTCGACAAACGGTTTACATTGTGGATGTTGGGTTAGATAATTAAAATTTTTTTGTTTGTTTTATATTTTTTTATGAATTATACTTCAAGTCAATTAAAATTGAATATTTTTTAAAACTTGATTTGATAAATTGAATATTTTTTAAATAGTTTTGGATGTTAATTTGAATAATTGAGAGTTAATTGGAGGAATTTGAATATAAATTAGATGAATTCAATGTTAATTTGGTGTTAATTTGATTTAAAAAGTTAATTCAATGAATTGAGTATTAATTGAATAAAATTAAAAATTAATTTGATTAATTTAATGTAACTAGTTGAATTTGAATGTTAATTTAATAAATTGAATATTTAATCGATGAAATTGAATGTTAATTTGGTATTAATTTGATGGATTAAATATGGATTAGATGAAATTGCATATTAATTCAATTTCATGTTAATAGACTTAAAATTCGTAAAAAAATAAAATTTAATCAGTTCAATGAAAAACGAATTTTAATGGATTAAATTTGAATATGTAAATTGCTTGAATTTTATGTACAATTGTTTGAGGTTTGATTGAAAGCTTGAAGTCACTGTCCTCTAAGCAAGTTCACGACAATGAAGTCACTGCCAAAGTCCAAGTGCAGCCCATTGCTTGGCTAAGTAATGTGAATAAAAATATGACTTAATTTATTAATTTAATATTATGATAATTATATAATTTAATAGTATTATTGTAACTATAAGTGTTAAATATTACAAATAGGGGCGGAGCCAAAAAATCTTTTCTAGGTGGGTACTGAATATTTTAACAAGCTTACTCTTTTTTTTTCTTGCAATTGATAAAAATAGGATAATGCATTTATATTTAATTGCTTCCTATTTTAATTCTTAAAAGTTCATTAAACTTAAAAGACTAAAATTGGTAAGCATAGTACATATAAATGACAACAACAAAAATAAAATACTAATTATATTATTTTACAAAACAAAAACTAATCAAAATTATTACAATTAACTCCGATTAATTTTCATATGTTGAAAGTCTTGCATTACCTTTATTATTCTTTATATCATAATCATGCTTTCGCTTAGCTATTTATGATTCATTCAATTACACAACAAAATGTGTTCTCTATCATGTTGGTGATAATTATTAAAATAAGTATTAAAATTACAAGTAAACTCATCGATATATCATGCCTTTTTTAGTTTTGACTAAAAAATAGGATGGGGCACAATATAATACACTAAAAAAACATTTAAAATATATATAGGTAATTTTAGAAGGAAAAAATTGACGATGGGCCATGCCCCCGGGGCATAAGGTGGGTCGGCTTTAGACTACAAGAATTAGAGTCTTCTGATATAAGTTGTCTGCGGCAATAATGTTCACCAACATAAAAAGTGTGTTTTGGAGAAAAAACAAATTTTGTGGTGGTAGTAAATAAAAATATTTATTTACTGCTGCAAATACTATTTGAGATGGGTCATTGACGCTACAAAACTTTTTTGAAACTCCACCTGTTCAGTTATGGCGAGTGTTAATGTTTGAGAGTCCACTTATATTTTCAAAAATTTTATTGCTAACCTCTAACTTCTTAAAACACTTAATGTTTAAGTATTTCACTTAGTTAATTCAAAAAGATCAGTAACTTAATATTCAGTAATCATTTAGGATGTAATCGCATAGATGAGTCGCTTGTATAGACGAAAACACTAGTTAAATTTTTTTGATGACCATAGACAAAAAACAAGTGACTTTTTTTATAAAAAAAAATAGAGACACAAATTTGATTTATATCAAAAGCAGTTCATTGATTTATAATTTATTTTTATTATGGTACCACATGAAACTTTTATTTGTGACCATAATTTATTTAAAGACATAAAGATTACATTATAAACAAGGTAAAAAGAGGATAATAATATTGTCATAACTGAATTTTTACGATGGCATGATCCAATTTTTGAGTTTTGTGGGCAAAATTTTTTTTTTTGATGACACTACATAAAAATTAAATTTAATAAATTTTTTATAAAAAAAATTATCATTAACAATGACCGTTGAATAATTTCATCGAACTAAATTTTGGTCTATGTCATTGTTGGTCCCCCCTCAAGATAAAATCTTAATTTCGTCTCTATCCGTAAGCATATCTTTTTCTTATAGTTGTTGCAAGTGTGTATCAATTGGGCTGTTACTGATTGTACAAACAAATTTTTTGGACTCATGACCTCAACTCACATTTGGAATACACATTTTATCAGTCGTGGTTGGTTGAGATGTGATATCTCTGCTTGAAAAATAAAGAAAGAAGAGTCGTGTTTTTAGTCCAATGGTACTCATTATCTTATAAAGACTTTGTCTTCTTGAGGTTTTAAGAGTTCAAGTTCCCTCTCTCTCCCTCCCCAAAAAATAAGACAAAATAACAAGCTGTATATATTTGACCTGCAAGAGGATAGCCAATAGGTACAACCAAATACCCTTTATATAGGCAATAAGAAAATCCCGTGTGAAACTTTAGTCAACAACCCATTTACTATTATAACGTTTATAGCTTTGAATACCCATAAAATATCTTAAATGTTTGTACCGTTACTTTCTCATGATAACAGACGAATGCAAGACTGTAAATGATAATTTGAAAACTCAATATTTAAAAATAGGTGAAACTAAAATTTAGTAAAGGGTTTTAAAAATTTTGTTTTAGTTTCAACCCCTGATTTCAAAAAGACAAAGTCTTTATAAGACAAAGATTTTGTTGAACCAAAGACTCGTTGATAATTCAACAAATATTACTAGGAATAAAAGGTAGCAAATGTCAACAAATACGATTATCGATAATGAATTATTTAATGCATCGTGTATAACAAATTTGTTTATTACAATCAATTGAATAACACATTGAGTAGAATTATTCACGGTGTCATTGTTTGACACCCTTAAAATTAAATTTTAATCCCGTCCCAGCATATGCATTTTATATGAAGACCATATTATAGCAATTTATTTATAATCCAAATAAACCCTTCAGAATTACATAAGACACTACACATAAATATAGCAATTACAACATCTCCTCTCTCAGACCACACGAACCATAAAAACAGATAATACAGAAGTAAAGACATCAAAATAGGAAAAAAAAGGAAGGGTTCATCCGTTTGGCAAGATAAAGCGCAATTACGGTATCCATACCCGTTGTCCACATGCATTATAACACCACCGTCCACCACCACCACTAGCACTGGAAGACGATCCTCCTGGTATTGGGATACCAAGTCGATTAGCATGATATATGACATTGGGATGATTCCAATTAATTGCAACTACATATGTAAGATATTTCTCCCACCACCACCACCACCGCCGCCACCGTTGCCGCCGCCGCCGCCACCCCCTCCGCCACCACCCCCTCCGCCACCGCCACCTCCACCTCCACCTCCACCTCCACCACCACCACCACCACCACCACCGTCGATTCTTGCACTTCCTCCACTCCAGGCACCTCCGTTACTCATTTTCGACATGAATTCGACTGTTCTTACTACAAAAATTTTCCCTAAGGATCCTACCTTAAGGTAAGCATTATATAAACAAGCGATTTGTAATCGTAAGCGTACACGTGTCACAATTGAATTATCAACGACAATCCTCTAAGCGTGTGGGCTCCATCTCCTACGCGCTTTGTTTCAAAATATGGGTGGGGAAAAAATTCAACGTTAGCTAAAATGGGGATTCGTACTTTTTTGTTCCGTAATGGATGAAGTTTGATCAAAAGCGTGGTCTGGGGTGGGGGCACCTGGGCGAGGGTGTGGGGATGGGGCTCATGATAAAGGCAATACAATGTCAATGGGAGAATTTATTATCAATTTACAACTCTTTTCAAATATATTTATGGACATTTTTAAATTTATTTATTGATCTAAGGTACTTTTTGAGAGCGGAATTAATAAATTCACTTTTAAAAATAAAAACAAAATCAACAACTCTGCTTTTGATGACAAAAAAAAATTAAAATCAAAAAGTGTACTCAAGAAATGCGCTTTCAGTGTTGATATATATACATACAAATATTATGTGCAATTCAGTGCTGAGCAAAGAACTAAAACCCAAGGCCATGTTTGGTTAACTTTTCAAAAATTATTTTTTGTTCTCAAAATTTTAAACACACCCAAAATTTTTTTGTTTAGTATTTTTGTTCTCAAAATTTTGAGAAAAAAAATGAGATTTGAGTTAAAGAAACAGAAAACAAGTTTAGTTTGTTTTTAGAGTATTCTTTAAAAATTATGAAAACAAGGAGAATAATTTTGAACTTTAATTAGATCTGTCATTCGAATCTCCTTAGCAGCAAATTTCTTCATTCTTTTTTTTTATTTTTTCCTCTCTCTCATTATATATATTATATAATATATATTAATATATAATATAATATAATATTATATGTTATATATTATAATATATATATTTATATATACACATAATATAATATAATATAATATTAATATATAATATATTATAATATATACTTATATATATATATATATATTATAAAATTGTCAATATAAAAATAAATTTTTTTATATTTTTTAATTAATGTTTGAATTACTGTTCAAATATTTATGGAGGTTGTCCAAACAGATTTTACTATTTTTTGTATTGTAAAATTATTTTTAAAATCATCTAAATAAACAAATTTTTTATCTCAGAAAATATCAAAATCACTTTCGTAAAATTTGATGCCCGTTTAAAACCAGCGATCGAAGACACAAATTTTTTGAGCAATACTGTTGAGCTGTCCTGGGTCTTATCAACCTTTTGGTCTTCTCTGACTATCCTTTATGGTATTTCGTTACATGATAGATGAGAGATAGGGACTAGATGTGGCCAACAGGATTAGACTTATAAAATTTCCAACGCACCGGACTAGATGTGGCCGACACGAGATTGGGTATCGTACTACTTATTCCTTTTTTTTAGTAGCTATTCTATGATTTTCATCTTTTGAGGGTCCACTTATTTTTTGATTTTACTTATTTATTTTTTTTTTAGTTTACTCATTTTTTTTTGGATAAAATTTATCACTTTTAAGGGTAGAATTTGGTATATTTTGAGTTTTTTTTTACTTTTCGATGCAATACCAAAAAAATAAATTTCAATACCATAATGTTTTCTTGATTTCAGTCCATTGAAGAAAAAGATCGAGCACATTAGCTGCATAGTAGATCGTATAATACGGGACAGAGCTAAGAATTTTATTTATGATAGACACTTTAATTAAATACTCACATTTAATTAAATACACATTAAAGGAGTCTAGCTACACCACTGTTGAAGCAGAAAAGACCATACTCCTGCTCTGAGTGTGACCATGACCGTTCTTTTAAACTGCTTCTGCGGTATGAGATTGTTTGTTGAGTAATGTTATACTTATTAAATTTTTATTTTAAATAATATAATATAATTTTTTATTATTAGGTGAATATGTTTTGTTAATATTTAATGACAAAAATTATATCACATTATTTAAGATAAAAAATTTAATAAATAAATTTAGTAAATACGTAGCATTTTCCTTGCTTGTCCCATCCGCGACCTTTTTCTTCGAAAAGCCATTAAAGTCGTTGGATTTCACTTTCATCCACTTTTCTGATTCTTCTCTCTCTCTCTCTCTCTCTCTCGGCTTGCTTACCAAGTAGTTTCTCTGCATTTTCTTCTACTCTCTCTCTCTCTCTCTCTCTCTCTCTCTCGGCTTGCTTACCAAGTAGTTTCTCTGCATTTTCTTCTAGAAGACGTTGAATTTTTGGCTTAATTCAATAAATATTTTTTTGATTTCGTTTTATAATAAAAAAATTATAATTTTTATAGATAATTTACCACTTTTGTGATATATACGATCAATCCAAACATTTTTTGGATCAATCACAAATACCAAAAAATTAGTAAAAATATTTACTATAATATTGAAAAAAAATACCACTAACTTATTTGTTTAGTATTTTTGTTCTCAAAATTTTTAGAAAAAATGAGATTTGAGTCAAAGAAATAGAAAACAAGTTTAACTTGTTTTCAGAGTATTCTTTGAAAATTTTGAAAATAAGGAGAATAATTTTGGATTTTAATGAGATCTGCTATTCGAATCTCTTTAGCAGCAAATTTGTTCATTCCTTTTTTTTATTTCTTCCTCTCTCTCATAATATATATTATAATATATATTAATATTATATTATAATATATTATATGTTATATATTTAATATTATATTATATATTATAATATATATATAAGTATATATTATAATATATTAGTTTTTGCATATTATATTATATTATATTATATACTTATATATATATATAAATAAATAAATTTTTTATATTTTTTAATTAATGTTTGAATTACTGTTTAAATATATATTTAGGCTGTCCAAACAAGTTTTATTATTTTCTATATTGTAAAATTGTTTTAAAATAATCTAACAAAACAAATTTTTTATTTTAAAAAATATCAAAATCACTTTCTAAAAATTTTTTTCAAAAATTATTTTCAAATACTAATTTTTGAAACTTAAATCAAACTCAAATTAAAAAGTGTATTCAAAAAATACGCTTTTAGTGTTATATATATACATACAAATATTGTGTGCAATTCGGTGCTGAGCAGAGATCTAAAACCCAAATTTTTTGAAGCCCGTTTAAAAACAGGTATGCATAAAAAATTTGATGCCCTTTTAAAAACAGCGATCTAAGACACAAATTTTTTGAGCAATACTGTTGAGCAGTCCCGGGTCTTATCAACCTTTTGGTCTTCTCTGACTATCCTTTATTGTATTTCGTTACAGGATAGATGAGAGATAGTGGACTAGATGTGGCCGACAGGATTAGACTTATAAAATTCCCAATCGCACCGGACTAGATGTGGCCGACACGAGATTGGTTATCGTACAACTTATTCCTACTTTTTAGTAGCTATTCTATGATTTTCATCTTTTGAGTGAATTTAATAACTTTAGGTCCACTTATTTTTTGAGTTTACTTATTATTATTATTTTTTTTTGGTTTACTCATCTTTTTTTTGATAAAATTTATCACTTTTAAGGGTAGAATTTGGTATATTTTGAGTTTTTTTTTTTACTTTTCGATGCAATACCAAGAAAATAAATTTCAGTACCATAATGTTTTATTGATTTCAGTCCATTAAAGAAAAAGATCGAGCACATTAGCTGCATAGTAGATCGTATAATAAGGACGGAGCTAAGAATTTTATTTAGAATAGACACTTTAATTAAATACTCACATTTAATTAAATACACATTAAAGGAGTCTAGCTACACCACCGTTGAAGCAGAAAAGACCATACTAGCCAGCTGATCAAGAGATACTACAATTTTTAGCTATTTTTCAAGCCCCTGCAAACCGAATAGTGCTTATGCTACTCTTCGTTCCGCATTCCTGAACAGAGATCCTGCTCTGAGTGTGACCATGACCGTTCTTATTAAATTTTTATTTTAAATGATGTAATATAATTTTTTATTATTAGGTGAATATGTTTTGTTAATATTTTAATGACGAAAATTATATCACAATATTTAAGATAAAAAATTTAATAAATAAATTTAGTAAACACATAGCATTTTCCTTGCTTGTCCCATCCGCGACCTTTTTCTTCGAAAAGCCATTAAAGTCGTTGGAATTCACTTTCATCCACTTTTCTAATTCTTCTCTCTCTCTCTCTCTCTCGGCTTGCTTACCAAGTAGTTTCTCTGCATTTTCTTCTAGAAGACGTTGAATTTTTGGCTTAATTCAATAAATATTTTTTTGATTTCGTTTTATAATAAAAAAATATAATTTTTATAGATAATTTACCACTTTTGTGATATATACGATCAATCCAAATATTTTTTGGATCAATCACAAATACCAAAAAATTGGTAAAAATATTTACTATAATATTGACAAAAAATACCAACAAAAATGATAAAATTATCCACAAAAGTGATAAATAATAATACGGTACCCCAAAAAAAAAATCACTTCAATTGTGTTGTGTCAAATTTTGTAGAATGTAGAGTAACTCTTTAATATATTTTTCACTTCAATTTCTTTTTTAATGGATTATTTATTATTTCAAGTGAAATACTTTATATACAAGTAAATTTATTACTCAATGAATAGTTTGTTAAAAAATATTGAATAAAAAATATATTAAAGGAAATTTTGATCCATATAATTCATATAGTGTCACACCCATTAACCATATGAGCAATGCTTAGCGAGTTCTCGTTGCATCTATCAAATTTGAGTCATATTTAGCAAAATTCATGTTGGTCTATTTATTTAGTGAATTAAACGCATCCACCCATTAATTAACTACCACTCTGTTTATTTTTTCTTAAAAAATATTTATATCACCCAATATGTCCCTATAATTTTTATGTGGAAGAATTTGAGTGTCGTAAATTTTGTGAATTGCATGAGTTGACTACTATTATTATATGTGCAAATCCCGTGTAGATTTTTGACTCGATAGGAATAATATTTTAAATTTAGTGAAAATTTGTATTGGAAAAAAAATCTAAATCTCATCACATCTTGATGAAATTAGAAATCCTAGTTAGCTCATTTTAGCCCCCCAAATAGAGTATTTTCAACAAAAAATTATATTGACACTCCTGGTGGTATCTAATAATCAATCATGTCCTTATTTTTTTCAAAAATTACTCTTCATGCCTCTTGATGTTTGATAATTTAAATGTTATATAGAAGAATCTATAATGAATATAAACCTACAACCTGGCTACCATATTAAAATTAATGGATAGGCATAAATTTTAATTTAATTAATTTCTAACTATTGATTGTGAAAATAATAAAATAAAAAATTTAACAAAGGACGATAATATATATATATTTGACCATAGTTGAATCCATTGCAAACATAGGAACAAGTAATAAATTTGTTTTCCATTTAATTACTTTATCTTCACCTCAGGCTCAAAAGACCCACAAAATATTCAATGTAACGGTGATCTCATACGTCAAGATTGTCATGTGATATCACAAATTAATAATGTGTAAACAAATAAAAAATGAATCTCACACAAATCAATGAATACCCATCCATGTTAAGTCAATAATTATTCAAATTGGGTTCATCTTGCCTATTTAGTATTTTTTATTGATTATTGATATCATATAACAATATTGATATGATATTATCTTTTTTTTGTTACAGGGTGTCCAGCCTTTCGCCGACTACTCCCTCAAACTCAACGGCTAACTACCGTAGCTTGAGTTGTGTTAGAGTATGTCCTTAAAAGAACAATGGTGACTAGTCCTTGGGGTTACGAGAAGGGATTAAACTTGACACCTTTGGGTTACCAAATATCTTTAGTTTATTATTATTTAGCGACAACCTACTCTTAGGTTCTGAATTATTTGAGTTGTAGCACACTACTTACTCCTTTTTAAGCAGTTATTTTATGATTTTCATCTTTTGAGTGAATTTAATAACTTTAGGGTGCACTTATTTTTTCAGTTTACTTATTTTTTTCGTTTATTTATTATTTTTTGGATAAACTGATCACTTTTAAGGGTAGAATTTAGAATTTAGTGATTGTTATAATACATGATGCATTAAATAATTCATGATCGATGATAGTATTTGTTGAGATTAATTTGTTACCTTTTATCTCGAGTAATAACTGTTGAATTACATGTCATTCCATCTTATTTGAAATATAGACGTAATCCAACTTTGATTACTTGAAATATAGACATAACGCTTGACATTATATTTACTAAGACAGTCACTTATTCAGATTTTATGTTTATGTCCAATATATTCGTTGTAGACCTCTGTTAAGGGATCAAACTGTGTATTATTTTTTTATTCCAAATTTGATGCTTTGTTGATCTTTTCTCCTTAGGTTTCATGTGTTGATTTCATGTTAGGTGGTGTGAGATTTTGCTCATCGCTCTGGCTATGTGCATTTCTATTTCAATATGAAACTCCCATCTATATATAGTTCTTACATAAATGTCCTAATGTACTCTTTTCATGAATCTTCTGTCTTAATTCCTCTATGTCGGAGTGATCTTCTCGGGATGTCCGTTAACACTCGCAAACCGCACGCATTGGGTGAACTAGGATTCTCTTGCAAGACAATAACTTAAATCGTGAACTCCTAACTCGTGAAATCTTATCCCAACGTGTCTTACCCAACTCACCACAATCGTCTTTGAGTCAACCCGAGTTACCAAATTGGTTAACACTATTTTAGGAACGTCATGATATTTGTTTGAATTTCTGGCCATGTTCAACTTCTTCTTTTATCTAGTATTTTGTACGCATCACCTATAATTAGTTCACTACGTTGTGACCATAACGCCTCGGTGCTTTCCTAGTTGTTGCCGATACGGCGAATCATACTTGGAAGAGTTGGAACAAGTAAACACTAAACCAAAAGTATCTTTATGCTCCGTGGCATTCCTGTGAGTGTGTCTGTGTTTTTCTTGTTGACAAATATTTTTCAGATATCTTACCATTAGACTATGGGTGTAACTTAGGTGGGCAAACCTGAACCCAGTTCCAAAAAATCAGTGTTTGGTTTGAATTTTCTAGAACATGAGTTGAGATTTGGCCAATTATTATTAACCCAAATTGAATGTGGGCTGGACTTGTGGTTCACGGGGTCAACCTGAACCCGGACCAAACTATTAAAAATCGGTTCGACCCGAGTTCTTTTTTAAGCATTAAAAAATAATGGGTGACATTTAAACATTTAAAATATATATCTACTAGGGATAACCCGTACCTGAAGGTACAGTGCAATTCAAAAAATATCAAGCACTGAATTTGGACACAAAATAATTAAGCACTAAACTCAGACATGTCCTAAGTTGAAAGCCTAAAATACTCTTGAAAACGAACAATCAAACGCTGAACATAGACACGCACAAAATGAACAAACACTGAATATTCATCGTGAACATGAAATAATAAAGCAATAAACTTGGACCGGCACTAAGTTGAAAGCTTAAAATGCATCCTTTTATACATCTGCATTTTACATAAATGATTAACAAAATATTATCTATATGAAAAATAAAAATTCTAATAATAAATCACGACAACCACTCTTTTTAAAAAAAATGGACAAAACTCTATATCATTCATGAAACGCCACTTTTTTTCAAAGGAAAATTTTTCTTTCTTCTAAGCACCAAGCAGTTGTTATTGGTTATTAAAATCAAATAAAAAATAGGACATGAATTTCAAAAATGTTAATCGCTTTTATTTCTCTTCTTTCATGGCAACCAAAAAGATTGAATTAAACCTTGTTGCTGCCTAACTTGAAGCCAACTATGATAACAAAGGAAACGGAAAATGAAAGAACTTGAATTGAAGCAAATAAACACTAAATTTTGGTAATCAAAAAATGGAGCCACGATAATCATCTAGTATGTATACTTTCCAAAAAAAAAAAAACTCGGAGTTGATATATCAAAAAGAAACCAACAAATTTAAACAAAACATCTTACACGGAAGGTTTCCTGAAAGTTTCCAAGTCTCACGACTCTAATAGAAACAAACGGTAAGCTCCCTGTAGGCTTGTATTCTTCTCTGATTTCCTTGAAAATTCTTGTACGAAGCTGTAAATTACAAATGAATGTGAAGAGCAAAATAAATAGAGAAGAGTATTCAGGCAACATAAATGGAGCAAATGTTTCCAAAAATGAATTCCATGATAAAAGGATGTGAAGCTTATTGCCATGAGTAAACAGGCAGTAAAAACGTCATTGATCACCTAGTCAAGCTCAAATATCACAATGGGATTAGTTTTGGACAGAGAGAAAGGCATCAACAACAACCTATAGAACCAGAAAGAGCCATCAACAACAATCTAAAGAACCAACTTACTAATGGCATCACAACCAAATTTGTGTGAATGAATGGGCGGATTACGTGGCATTTGAAACCAAGAGCAACCATTGATAAAATTTTCAAACACCAATATTTGGATAGCTTAAGAAGTTCCTGCAATAGTATTATCAAAAAGTCTCAGCCCTAAATCAATAGCCTTCCCACACAGTTTCAATAGGAAAGCAAAGCTAACACTATACATTGAATTTCAAACACACTGAACAGAAAGACCATAGAAAAGGATGGACAACTATATGAAGAACTTTTACAACTGAATTGTGTAGGTTTCACGTAAAGGACATCTGATTAGAGAACAAATATAATAAAACCACAACCACATTCTCAGAGTACAAAAAATCCTAGAACAACACCATATTTCATACAACATAAACCGAAAACAATCCTTTTCCCTAAGTACCTTTTAAAGAAAAAATAGACTTGGTCGACAGAATCAATTACATAACCAAAAATTACATACACATTCCTAGAACCCTTATTCCAAAGCCAAGCACATTGCTATCACATCAAATGAATCAAAAATCCAAAAAGGTTAAGCAACCAACAATTTAATGCTTCATGAAGACAATAAAAATTAAAGCAAGAAAAATGGAGGAACTTCGTCAAAACATACAGATTTATTGATAATTTTTTTATCTTTAACAATTGAAAAATCAGCTTCACCAACGGAGAGTATATGGAATAACGCTTAGCAACCATAATGGAGAGTATATGAAAAATCAGCTCTAAGCTTTCAAGTTCCATAATGTTTTCTCTCATCCTTTTCTTAGCAACCAGTAGAAACCCATAGAAAGAAACCAGTAGAAACCCACGGAAAGAAATCAAAGAAAAACCCATCAAAATCAAAGCTCACTTCGCAACAGATGGATCAAAATTAGAAAATCAACAAAAGGCATCAAACCCACATACTATCAAAGAAAAGTACCAAAAATGGTGAAGCCACAAAGCTATCGAAGAAGAAATACCTTGTGCCGAGCAACTCTGCTATTTGTTTGTACTTCATGGGGCGTAAAGTTCCAAAATCAAAACCGAACTTTTCATGTTCAGTACCTACTCTGCAAAACCACCATCATTAAAAAGGAAAAGGTAACTCCATACCAAACCGGCAAACCCACAACCACTGCCAACTCCACTCTCTTCTTCTACCACAACACCGCCAACCAGAGAACCACCACAGCATCTCCAGTGCCATAACTACCACCACAGTATGGACAGAAAGATAAAAATTAAAGAGTTGAGCAATTATTAAAAAATCAAACAAATAGACAAATCCACCTCATTGAAACAATACTACAAACATCTGGAGTTTGAATCACCAATACCCAGACCAAATTTCGCTTTCTTCTCTCCAAATTCCGAGTCAACAACGAAGTCAGAGATGAAAATGGTGAGATGGGACTTGTAACTGAGGTCGTTTTGGAGGTGGACCATGGTGGGGTCGATGAATTGGGCAAAGAGAGAGAGAGGAAGTGTTCGAAATGAGCAAAGGCCAAGCATTACCCATATTGCTATGTAGGTTTGTGAAGGGTTCAGTGGCGATGGAGATCGAGATCGAGGGTTCTTTTGAGCTAAGGTTTTAGCTAGGGTCTTGGATACCCATATCGAGGGTTCAGTGGCGATGGAGATCCAGGGTTTAGTGGCGATTACATCTTCTTGTTTGCTCATAGGCTGGAATTAAGAGGAATCTGATACATGATGCGATTAAGAAGAACCAGAGGAGCTCTGTGAAGGGTTTGTGATCTGGGTTTGGTTGTTCTTTGGGTCTTTTGTTTTGAGGCGTCGTGAATGTGGCTGGGTGCAAGTGAGGGTTAGAGGAAAAGAAGGGAGGTGATGGGTGTAGGTGAGGGGTAGTGATGGGTGCGTGTGTCAGGCGGCTGTGTACAGGTGAGAGACAGTGTAATGTTAAGATGGAGGTGATGGGTGAGAAGTGAAGGTTTTAGGGGAAAAAATATATGGGGTATAAGATTCAAATGCCCTTCTGTTTTATTATATAGATATCTATATTACTTATAAATGTAGCATAGGTGAAAAAAATGTGATTTTCTATTTCATCTCTATTTAATAATGTTAAGTTAATCATACATCAAATATTCTTATTAATATGTCATCATTTTTCCTTCTAGTCTTTCGCTCTACTTATTCTTATAACTTTAAGACTTTAATTAAAATAATAACTCTAACAATTCAAATTACTGTATAATACATGTATACATTAATAATGAAGTTAAGTAAAAATTAAAATATGAATTAATTCTTTGTCACATAATTCATTTATTTATTTTATTCAATTATACATAAAATCTATATTTGTTATAAGTTTAACAAAAATATATTATTTAATTATGTTCACGTGCGTCACACAGTATTAGCCTAATTTTTATAAAATTAATTATATCCTTATACCTTCATATATTTTTTGTTTTTATACCTAATTTGACTTTCGAATTCTTTTGAACTCTTTTATAATTAGTATTTAACTTCTAAATTCTTTTGGACTAAGTAGTACATTTGCATAAAAATTTTCATAGCTTTGTTTATATCTATATGAAGAAGCAAATACGAATCTATATTATATTATTATATACATATAGTTATCAAATTAGATTCTAAGATCAAATATATGTTATTAGTTACTACCTATGTTTGAAGGTACATAACAATAAATAAAAATGTCAATAATAAATATATTTATATTCACACTCAAAATCAAATTACAAACATAGAGCAAAGAAAAGAATTTAAACACCGGTTATAGAGGAGTTGAACGGTGATAGTGGTGGCGATAGGAGACGGTGATGGTTGTGGTAGGTGGCGACGACTATGGTGATGGTGACAGTCATGGGTGGCAATGGTGATGCTAGTGGTGTATTTTTGGTGACAATGGTAGAAGTGATAGTCATGGGTGACGACAGTAGTGGTTGTGGGCAACGGTGATGGTGGTGGTGGTGGGGTGACGTCGATGGTGGGCAGTGATGATAGAGGTGGTGGACAACGATGGGTGCCTTCTAGACGACAGTGTGATGTGTTGTTGTAAATAGATGTGGTGGTGGTGGTAGGTGTGGTGGGGGTGGGTGACAGTGGGGTGGCGACAGTGGTGGGCAATGATGATTGGTGGTGGTAAGTTTGGTGGGGGTGGGTGACAGTGACCGGCAACGATGGTGGGTGGTGGTGGGTTGTGATAGTAGGCGGCGATAAGTGGTGGTGAGCAACAATGGTAGTGGTGGGTGTTAAGGGTGGGCGATGGTGATAATGGTAATAAATATAAGAATGAGATGAAAATTGTGGTAGGTGGTGGCGATAGACGATGGTAATAGCAACCGGTGATTGGTGGTGATGATGGTGGGGCAGCGGCAGCGGGGGTGGGATGGCGATAGTAGTGGTGGTGGCGGCAACAGTGGTGACATCAACGGTGATGGTGTTGGTGTTGGTGGTGGCAAAGGTTAGTGTGGTGGGGTGGCGATAGTGGTGGTGGCAAAAACATCGGTGGAGGTGGTGGTTGTTGTGGCAGAGGTGGAGATGGTGGCGGCGGTTGTAGTGGTAGTGGTGGAGTGGTTCTAAATACTATTTTTTTTTAAAGTTTTCATAAGTAGTTATAAATTCTATAAGTAATTTTAAAAAGTCAGCTCAAATACATCTTTAGAGGCATATTTTCTCTATTAAATTTGAAATGTTAATATTAGCCGTCGGATTAACTTTAGGGTAAAATTTAAAGAGATATCAACCGCAAAAAATAAAAATTATTTTGTTTATCTTTTTGAGATTTGAATTGTATTGTACTTTATTATATAGATATATAATTTTTTTCAATAAATAGGTTTAACAACAAATAAAATGTAGATTATTTTTTTGACACCAAATTTATCATTTAATTTAATTACACATAAAACTTATATTTTCATAGATTCAACAAAAAAATTATTATTTAAATTGTTTGTACGTAACGTACGTCGTGCATTGCTAGTATATAAAGGACTACACAGCAAAATAATGTGTGTTACTCACACTCGTCAAGAACCTTTTATGGCACTATAGGGAGTGCAAACTCCCTTATTGAACCTATGTGGCATGCTGAATAAAGAACAAAAGATGATGTCCAAATTAAAATCCCACATCGGTCAAACAAAAAATGTCTCTCCCTCCACTTGTATATAAAAAAAAAAAAAAAACTTCATTCGGCATGTGTTTTAAATTTAATGAGTGCAGTTTTCATTGGGCTGTTTGAGTTTAATATGAGTTAAAAGTATTTACATTTAACAATCTGAATTTAACTAAAAAATTGAACCCGTTTAATAATAAAGGCTCGGGTTGAGCCCGATCAAGCTGTACGGGTTGAGTTAAGGTTCGTATTGAGGGCTTTATAATTTGATTTGGGATTGGATTGATCATTCAACTTGGACAACTTGCAGCCTTACATTAGACAGACCCGAAGTTAGAGTGGATCATGCAGTTTGAACCAAACTTCTCCACCGTAAAGACCTCTGGTTACGACTGGGCCGAAGGCGGAATTCCTACTATAAAATCTCAATCCAGAATTTAGCATCATCTCAAAGTACTCCCTCTCCTTTTCTCCAACCCAAAAAAATACAAAACTTTGATACAGCAATGTAGAGTCGATTATCAGACTGTTGGGTTCAACTTCTTCGTTTTTGTGGAGAATGTTCGAGAACGGCTTGAGATCGTGATGAGTTTTAAACATATTATTCAACAACTCATTTAATTAAACGAATCGAGCTCAAGATTATGTTGGAACCCGGCTCATTTTATTTCAGAAATGAACTAACTTGAATTTTCAAATCGGAATTTATTTGGGACATGTGGGGTTGTATTTATATCTGTCACTGTACATCCTTAGTAATGACCCAAAAGTGATCCCACAGTTTTCAATTAGTAGGCATCGAATATTATGTGTGGCCCCCTTTTAATGCCTTTTGAGGAAACATAAAGGGCCGGTGAGTACGTTGCCTATAGGGTGGGACATTGAAAATGGATGTATCTTACTTTTGTTGCACTCTAATCCTTACATGGCTTTTGCTGATTCTATATGTGATGAAGACCACCACATTGCAGAGTGGTGGAGCTTCTCACACTGTCCTGTCAGCAAGTTCACGACAATGAAGTCACTGCCAAAGTCCAAGTGCAGCCCATTGCCTGGATAAGTAATGTGAATTAAAAATATGACTTAATTTATTAATTTAATATTATGATAATAATATAATTTAATAATATTATTGTAACTATAACTGTTAAACATTACAAACAGGGGACGGTGCCAAAAAGTCTCTCTCTCTCTTCCTTTTCTTTACCGCTAGAAGCCATGAGCCAATCACCTCCCAATGCCACGTATTCTTTTCTAGGTGTATGAATGAGTTCCCTGGAAGTTTAAGTTGATTTGTAAAGTTCCCTGTGAGGCGTAAACTTCACTTCACACAGTCACGCCACACACACACACACTCTTCACACGTCACAAGCACACACTCTTCCAACACAC
Source organism: Ilex paraguariensis (assembly GCA_963454935.2). NCBI lineage: Eukaryota > Viridiplantae > Streptophyta > Magnoliopsida > Aquifoliales > Aquifoliaceae > Ilex > Ilex paraguariensis. The sequence goes on from CAUOFW020005387.1 coordinate 23,066, forward strand.
ACATATGCACACGCACGCGCGCACACACACACACACACACTTCACAACCTAACACACAATGCACACTCTTCACACACACACACACACACTGCCACATAAAGAATTTATGTATTTTGATTTTGTTTTTTGAATTGGTTTCTTTGATTCATTGTTATAATTTGTGGTTGGTTTTGCGTGTGAATACTTAGATGGAATATAATATGTTTGGGGTTTGTTTTGGATGTCAATATGTATGATCGAATATATTTTTTTTTGGTTTTGGTTGGCTTTAATTAATATGTGTGTAACTGATTTTAATATACTTGAAATTCCCTGCGAGTCAAAAAACTAGTTATTTCATGCTTGAATTAATTAAGAGAATTTTCATAATATAATTGATTTATTATTTTCAATAGATTTAGGGTTTATTTGCTAGAGAACTTGATTTATCGTAAACTCCAGGCACAGTGAATGATTGTAATCTGCATATGAATTCGTAGATTTTTTTGGATAATTTATGGGTTATAACTTTAGATATTTTCATATTATCACCGATAAATATTCCGATTGAATCGCTCCTCAGTTGATTTTCAATTGAGTTCAAAAACTGAATCATTAATAATTACTGTGTAGAATTGAAAGAATATCCCCAATGATTTAGTATTTCAAATTATTGTTTTTATTCAATCAATTGTTGTTCTTTTGAACAATCACTTTTCTCTGACCAACTGTTAAAGCGATTTTTCTTGCATTCCAAGTCTTCTCAATTCTCTGTGGATCGATCTCGGACTTCTTTAGTTTATTATTATTTCGCAACAACCTATGCTTGCATTCTGAATTTTTTGAGTTGTAGCATACTATTTACTCCTTTTTAAGCAATTATTTTATGATTTTCATCTTTTGAGTGAATTTAATTACTTTAGGGTGCACTTATTTTTTGAGTTTACTTATTTTTTTTGTTTATTTATTATTTTTTGGATAAAATTGATTACTTTTAAGGGTAGAATTTTAGAATTTTGTGATTGTTATAATACATGATGCATTAAATAATTCGTGATCGATGATAGCATTTGTTGACATTAATTTGTTACCTTTTATCGCTAGTAATAATTGTTGAATTTCATGTCATTCCATTTTATTTGAAATATAGACATAATCCAACTTTGATTACTTGAAATACAGACATAACGCTTGACATTATATTACTAAGACATTCACTTTGTATATGTAAATTCATATGTTATGTTTATGTCCGATACATTCATTGTAGACCTCCGTTAAGGGATGACACTGAGTATTATTTTTGTATTCCAAATTTGATGCTTTGTCGATCTTTTTCCTAAGGTTTCATGTGTTGATTTCTTGTTAAGTCGTGTGAGATTTTGCTCATCGCTTTGGCTATGTGCATTTCTATTTCAATATGAAACTCCCATCTATGTATAGTTCTTACATAAATGTCCTAATGTACGCTTTTCATGACTTCTATGTCTTAATTATTTTGTGTCAGTGTGATCTTCTCGGGATGTCCGTTAACACTCGCAAACCGCATGCATTGGGTGAACTAGGATTCTCTTGCAAGACAATAACTTAAATCGAGAACTCCTAAGTCGTGAAATCTTATCCTAATGTGTCTTATCCAACTCACCACAATCGTCTTCGAGTCAACTTGAGTTATTTGAGCCCTAGTTACCAGATTGGTTAATACTATTTTAGGAACGTCATGATATTTGTCTGAATTTCTAGTCATATTCAACTTCTTCTTTTATCTAATATTTTGTACGTATCACCTGTAATTAGTTCACTACGTTGCGACCATAACACCTCAATGCTCTCCTAATCATTGGCGATACAAGGAATCATACTTGGAAGAGTTGGAACAAGTAAACACTTAACTAAAGGTATCTTTATGCTCCGTGACATTCCTCTAAGTGTGTCTGTGTTTTACTTTTTGGCAAATATTTTTCAGATATCTCACCATTAGACTACGGGTGTAACTTAGGTGGGCAAACTCGAACCTAGTTCGAAAAAATCAATGTTTGGGTTGGGTTTTCTAGAACATGAGTTGAGATTTGGCCAAATATTATTAACCCAAATTGAATGCGGGTTGGACTTGGGGTTCACGGGGATCAACTTGAACACGGACCAAATTACTAAAAATCGGTTCGACCCGATTCTTATTTAAGCATTAAAAAATAATGGGTGGCATTTAAACATTTAAAATATATATCTATATGTATACTACTTATAAATGTAGCATATGTGAAAAAATTTTGATTTTCTATTTCATCTCTATTTAATAATGTTAAGTTAATCATACCTCACATATCCTTATTAACATGTCATCATTTTTCCTTCTATGTCATATCAAAACTCTTCTTATTATATAACATTAGATCTCTAGTCATTCGCTCTACTTATTCTTATAACTTTAAGTCTTTAATTAAAATAATAACTCTAACAATTCTAATTATTGTATAATACATGTATAAATTAATAATTAAGTTGAGTAAAAATTAAAAAATGAATTAATTCTTCAGCACATAATTTATTTATTCAATTCAATTATACATAAAATCTATATTTGTGATAAGTTTAAACAAAATATATTATTTAAATATGTTCACGTGCATCGTACATTATTAGGCTAATTTTTATAAAATTAATTATATCCTTATACCTTCATATATATATATATATATATATATATATATATATATATATATATATATATATATATATATATATATATATATATATATATATATATATTTTAATACCTAATTTGACTTTCGAGTTCTTTTGAACTCTTTTATAAGTAGTATTTAACTTCTAAATTCTTTGGACTAAGTAGTACATGTGCATAAAAAATTTCATATCTTTGTTTATATATGTATAAAGAAGCAAAGACGAATCTATATTATATTATTATATACATATAGTTATCAAATTAGATTCTAAGATCAAATATATGTTATATATATATTTGTCCAATAATTAGGTTTAACAACAAATAAAATGTAGATTATTTTTTGACACCAAATTAATCATTTAATATAATTACACATAAAATTTATATTTTCATAGATTCAACTAAAAAATTATTATTTAAATTGTTCATGTGCAACGTACGTCGTACATTGTTAGTATATAAAGGACAACACAACAAAATAATGTCTGTTAGTCACACTCATCAAAAACCTTTTATGGCACTAAAGGGAGTGCAAACTCCCTTATTGAACCTATGTGGGATGTTGAATAAAGAACAAAAGATGATGTCCAAATTAAAATTCCCCATCGGTTGCAAACAAAAAATGTCTCTCCCTCCTCTTTCATATAAAAAAAGAGAAATTTAGAGGCTGGTCCCCCTATATGGACGTATTGAGAGATAAGTCCGTCAATTAAATTTATTTGGTTTTAAGTCTATTTTTTATCAATTTTATGATTATAACCCTTTTCTGTAAGAATGTTATAAACGACGTTTGAGAAACTTCTGTTTCACATATGGACACAATAACCAGCCATGTACATCTCCCTCATAATCGCCTTCAAATCCAGCTATAATCTTCGAAGCCACAATGTTTCCTTATTTGAAAAATAAGAAACCGGCATTTACCAAAAACCATTCATATTCAAATTTCAAACACAATACATTATATAAAATACAATTTCAATATACTATTCCAGTTTACTTTGGACTCCATTGACAAAATATTAATATTGAATATTAATATTTAAAAAATAACAATACGGACATACTCAACAAAGACAGTAATATAATCACTAAAAAAATAGTAACATGATAAAAAAGTAATAACAATTAGGGATTTAATTCTGTTAAAGTAGGCATTAACCTTGTAACCAAGATTCAAGAGAACTCATACATTAGTAATAAAAGGTGTGTGTGCATGTGCGTGAGAAAATTGATCGATGTGTTACCAGTACAGTTGTATTTTCACTATAATCTTTCAAAAATTGATGTTACTCTGAAAATCCTTTATCTTGTATTTTGTAAAAGTCGATGTGTTACACACAAACTGTGACATTCGTACAGTAACATTCGTGTCACTATAGTAACATTAGTGGCAGTATAGTAACATGACTGTACTGGTAACACGACTCTATCGATAACTTCAATCATATAGTAACATGAATGTTACTATATATTAACATTCGTGTTACTAAAATTCTGTTGGCATTGTTTAGCCTCCCTATATTATGTATTACTGTTGTTAAGGAAATTTTGTGATATGATTTTGACTTAATAGACTAACAATTTATTCGTACATCAAGCTTCCCATATATATCTATTAGAACATATAACTTCCACATAAAACTTTTGTTAATTATCAT
>CAUOFW020005388.1:0-27387 GCA_963454935.2 Ilex paraguariensis
TAATTTCGAGAGAAAACGAAGAAAATTTTCCAGTTTTAAATCCCAAAAATGTTAGAATTATAGAGATTTGATCCGGATTTATTCTTTATTGTAGTTGTAACTTGCGTTAGTAACTGTAGAGAATTGATATCTAGTAAGCATTGACAACAATAATTGAAACAATATAAAAATACAAAAAGAAAAGAAAAAGATGGATGGAGCAATCATTAAAGGATAAAAAGAGATGAAGAAGGAACCTGCCAAAAATTGTGAAAGAGAAGAGAAATGGCAGAGCACAATAAAAAATGGTTAGGACTTGCCCTGAGTCTTCACACTCAAAAGTACTGTATAAATCCTCCAAAATCAAAAACAGTACTATGCATAAACAGACACAGCCCCTTACATTCACAGTCAATTGGTCTTTCTGGCAGTGAATGCCACAGTCCACCCAAGTTCCTTTTTGGGTCGCCAGAGACAAATATACTCACTTCAGGTACTCATCTCACAGACTTAAAATTACCAAACGGTCTCTCATCTGTACTGTACCAATATTTTTGGACATTTTTTTATTGAAAATATTTTGATTTATATTTTATAGTTGTTGAAGCACAAAGTTGATGGTTGGGTTTGGGTGACCTAATCACCGAAAAGATAATGATAGTCAGAGAACTCTATTAATAAGAGAGTACATGTGGTAATAATAGGGAGAGAGAGAGAGAGAGAGTACGCTCAAAATAAGGTGTGTGAGATTTGTTCCCATATGTAAGGGGTTTACAATTTATAAGCGCATAACCCCAATTGAAGCAGTGACGTGAGGGTAAGTTACTAATTTATCGGGACGATAGTTACAATTGCGGATGGATACTATCTTGAAATAATGACTATTTCGATGATTGTTCTTCCACGTGCTTTGACTCTTGCTGAACTCTTGAGTTTTAGACTAGACTGACGTCATGAGCTAATTTGGTCTGTTTTTTTATGATTTGAGCTTAATCTAGGAACGGGGTCTCCAAGCCTCGTATGAATCTTGGGCTTGTCAATAGTCATTAATTAAAATATAAAAACTCACAAGATGTACCTTTTTATTGAATACAAATAAAGTATGATACAAAAAGTGATATTTCGATACCGTAACTGGACCCAGGTTGGTATTATAGCTCAAGCATGTATTTAGTTAGACAATGCAACTAAAATGTTTACCCTTTTTCACGAAGCAGTCAATTCTCTGAATCAAGTTGCTAAGCATTTTTACGTTTGTTTCTCAGTTTAATTTTGCCAAGTTCATACACTTCCAAAATTTTGGAACATTGCTACAAATCAATTTACTCTGCGTTCCCTAAGGTTTTTTTTTAGGATACAATAGCAATACAGAGATATTCGAACAAAATACCTCCACTTCACAAATCGGGTTAATCACCCACTCGAGTAGAACAATGCTAAATGAACTTAAAAATTAAACTTGATAATTACGACTATTAATTTTACTATGAGTTTTAATATTTATTGGAACTCACTTCTTATTATTCAATAGTTGTAATTATCGACTCACCGGAACAAGACCAGAGACTTGAATGCGTGTTTTAAATGGCTTCAATGGCATTTTGACATGTTTGCTAAGTAACCCTGGCCTTTGGGCCACAACTGGGCTCACTATCTGCCCCTCCATCTCCATGGAGTAACCTCAAATCCATGTCGTTAATTTTTGAGTGTCAGCAAAACTCAAAATAAAAAATAAATAAAAAAAATTAGGATTGAATGTCAAACGTAATTAATCTTGATATATACCATCTTTGTGCTAGATTATTTGTGTAAATAAACAATGAAGTCATGTTTAAGAAAACAAAAATTACCGTATAAACATATTTAATCACCATATAACTATGTAATATGCTTGAATTTTGATATATATCCAATTCAAATTTTAGTTTGATATATATATATATATATATATATATATATATATATATATATATATATATATATATATTACATTTATACTTGTACACATATTACTATACATGTGCTTAAACTTGAGAGAAAGAAGTCGGGACGAAAAAATAAAGCAAGAAAGTTGCAGGCCAAGAATCAATTTTTACTATTGTTTGGGGCCCTTAAATAGACTGGTACCAAAAGCATGTGTTTGTATGGTTTGGGGTATTAGTTAGTTTTTGTGAGTTTGTGTTTTTTTGTTGGAGTTTGACCTAAACTCTCTAAATATTTTATTTCTTATTTAGTTAGTATTAATTTTTAATTAGAGTTTTAATGGGTTTAAGAGTTTTGACCCGTTAATTTGGTGTAGTTTAATTAAAGTTATAATATGGTTGATTTATTAATTTTTTTAATAGGTTAGATGTATTTAATATTTTAAAAAGTCTTTACTTATAAAAAAGTAATGGCGGAAGCTTCTTTGTGTTAATTGAAAATTTTTGGCAGCAGCCTTTGATACCAAGAAATTCACTTGGATCCTCAGTTTTTCTATTTTAGTTAATTTGGCTTGCTTTGTCTTCTTATTTGATATTTTTCGTGATTAATTATTTTATGTGTGAGATTATTTTGAATGCTTCATATTATTTTGGGATCATACATCTGGTATCAAAACCAATTTCAGATATGGCAAATAGGATTGAGTTTCTTCAATGCCTAGTTGAAAATTTTGACATCGTCAAATTTTCAACAATAGAAAACACAGATGGAGTTATTTTTCAAAGTTATAAATTTTTCAAATATAAAAACAAACGGGTTCACCGATCCCGAAGATCTACTAATTCACACAAAAGCCTAAAAAGATGAATTGGTAATTAATCGAAAGAAATACAGCGTAGCATTGATGTACATCTATGAAGCAATTAATTCGTCAATTTTTGACAATATTGCTCATGTTTTGACGGCAAAGGCGATATGGGATGTCTTGATCAATTGTTATATTAGACAAGACAATGTGAAAAAGGTTCGGTTGCAGACACTTCGCTGGCAGTTTGAACTTCTTCAGATAAAAAAATCAGAGAGTATATATGATTATTTTTCGCAGACGTTGGTTATTGTCAATCAGATGAGAGCCAATAACGAGGATGTGAAAAATCTTCAGGTTATGAAGAAAATTCTTCAGACCTTATCATTGAGGTTCGAATATATTGTTACAACTCTCATGGAGTTAAAAGATTTTGATTCCCTGACAATTGATGAGTTGATGGATTCCCTACAAACCCATGAACAAAGATTAAATGAAAAGATTGAGATTTTAGGAAAAGAAGCCTTACACACTCAGACCAGTATCAAAAACAAGAAGGATGAGTCCCATAACAAATTTCAATCAAATCAAAGGTATCAATATTCAAATAACCAAGGTACGTGGCAAAAATACAAAGGTAATAATTGGGGTAAACAATGTGATAAATTCAAAATCAAGTGCCATAATTATGGAAAACTAGGGCACTATAAAAGGGAGTGCTTCAGATTAAGAAGATTCGATAATAAAAATTATCATGCTAAAATTACAGAGGGTAATAATGATAATTCAGAGGTTTTGTTTTTAGCTGGTAGTGCTATGAATGATGTTTGAAAGCACAAGTGGTATTTGAATTCAAGTTGTAGTAATCACATGCGCAGTTATAGGAAGATGTTCACCATTTTGGATGAGTCTATTTAGTCAAATATTAAATTTGGGAATGCTCCCCATAAAAGGGAAAAGGTAAAATTTTTATCAAGTTAAAAGATTGGTCTTTCAATGCTATTTGAGATGTTTATTATGTTCCTAGTGTTAGCCACAATTTATTGAGTATGGGGCAATTGTCAGAAAAGGGGTATAATATGAGGATTTTTAATAGTGTTTTGTACAATCCATGACAGCCGCAAGGGACTAATAACAAAGGTAAGTAGGCACTCAATCGTTTGTTCCCTTTACAAATTAATTGTCAGAATTTACCTTACTTTAGTTCTGAAATTTCTGGGAATAATTGGTTATGTATATGCGATTTGGACATGTAAATTTTCATAATTTAAATTTTCTTGTCAATAAAAATTTAGTTTTTTGTTCACCTACTATTAATATTCCTAGTCAAGTTTGTGAGACTTGTGTTTTGGAGAAAAAACATAAGGATCCTTTTCTTGATAAACAAGTTTGGCATGCAAAAAGACCTCTTAATTTGATTCACTCAAATTTGTGCTCCGTTGAAGTTTCTTCCAATGGTGGGAGTAGATATTTTATTACTTATATTAATGATTTTAGTAAAAATACCTGGGTGTATATTTTAAAAAATAAATTTGATGCGTGTGATACATTAAGTATTTGAAAGCTTATGTTGAAAGGCAAAATGGAAGAAAAGTTAATGTTTTGAGGACTAACAGAGGTAAGAAATATATGGTTTGTGATAATTTTTTGAGAAATCATGGTATTAAACATCAATTGATAGCCAAGTATACTCCCCAATAGAATTATATGACAGAGAGAAAAAATAGAACTATTATGGATATGGTTAGATGCATGTTGAAATCTAAAAATTTTTGGGCAGAAGCTGTTGCTTGTACTGTTTTTGTTTTGAGTAGGTCCCCTACCAGAAGTTTTAATGAAAAAACTCCCTATGAGATTTGGAGTAATTAGAAGTTAGGTATTCAATATTTGAGGTATGCACATGTTCCTGATCCACTCAGGAAAGAGCTTGAGGACAAGACTGAAAAAGTGTATTTTTATTAGGTACAGTTTAGTTACAAAGAGGTACAAGATTTATAATCCCATCACAAGAAAAATGATTATTAATATGGATGTCACTTTTGATGAACATGGTGTTTGGAATTGGTCTCAAAAGAAAGACAAGTCAATCACACTTGTTCCTTTTGATGTTGATGATTCAATTGGTAATTAGCTAGTTGAACAGTCCCCAAATGTTCAATCTCCGCAATCAGAGTCATTTAGGCGTTCATAGTGTGAACGACGCATGCCAGCAAGATTGGAAGATTATGTGATTGACACTGACAGTGATCCTTTAGAGGAGAATTTGATAAAATTTGTTTTATATGCACATTGTGATCCCGTTTCTTTTAGTTATGCTTGCAAGGAGAAACATTTAGTGAAAGCAATTGATGAAAAAATTCATGTTATTGAGAAAAATAATACATGAGAGCTTATTTCTCTTCTCAAGCAATGGTGGGATACTCATGGTGCCATTGAAGGGATATATCCAGCTAAATGAGAAAATTATTTGAATTATATAAAGAAAAAAGTCCACCCTTAAAAGAAAATAAAATTGAGGTTAAACCCATAATTAATTTCTCAATCGAATTCTTTGTTTTATGGATTTGAGTGTAGACTATTGCTTGTGACTTTAATCACAATGAACATCTCAGATTGATCAAGGAATATCAAGTCCGATTTTGGAATAATTATTCGCTTGATATAAAAATTTCAATTATAACAGAATGTCTCAAAGACATGGAAAATAAGGACTTAACCTCCAAAGAAATGGTTTCTAGGACCAGTATAAACATTAGATTTAATCCCATTGAATTTTTTAAAGAAAAACTTCTTAAAGAAAAATCTCATTTAACAACTAAGCAGCTTAAAACAACAGTAATGGACAAAATGTGTCTTTAAATAATGTCCACATTTAGCATGGGCAACACTGAGAAGATGGATCTCGTTAATAATCTAACAGTTGACATAAGAGATAAGGGAAGAAATAAAATTGAGAAGGATGAAAGGAAATCTAACACTTTTATCAACTCTGACGACAATTTTATGGATTCATAGGGATATATCCATATTAAAGGTTATACTCCTAAATATAAAGATATGGAGATAAATCTTCAGGACAGTTGTAATGCTAAATTATATGATCTGATTTATAGGTAATCGGATAAAGCGGCCTTAAGGAGTGATGCATGTTACGACGTTACCAAAAAATTATTGAGAAAAGTGACGCAAGTCATGACGTCACTAATAGTAATGATGATGCACATAATGATGGCAGTAAATATACTTAAAGTTGTGAATAGTAAAATTTTTTAATGTTTTGAAATTTAGATTTCATGTCCTGTCTCTATATATAAAGGTGCAGGTCTAGCATATTGGACACACTTTTCTCATGCCCCTTCTCTCTTTCTTCGGACTACCTCTATCCTTTTATTTTGTAAATTTCCTTTCATTTCCTTCACTTTTCTCAACTTCCTCCGTAAGTAAATCTTGTAAATTTTTATTCTATATTAAATAAAAGCTATCACTTATCACTGCATCGATCCTAAGTAATATATATATATATATATATATATATATATATATATATATATATATATATATATATATATATATATATATTACTTAATCTCTAAAAATTAAAATCCACAAATGTAGAAACTCTAATATTTTATTGATGTTTATGACTTTTTTAATGTATTTTCTTTAGTGTTATTGGTTTATTGTATTAGTTAATTGATGTAAGTTACTTAATTAAATTGTTAAAAGGATCTAAAAACTAATAACAAAAAAAATGTGTTGAAACGATTTCCTATCCGATTGTTTTAGACGAATTCAAGTAGAAATAGTATACTTGATCGGGTAGGGTAGGTTAAAAAAAAATTAAAAATTCTAGTTTAGCTTGTTCCTAATTTCATAAGTTTTTTTTTAATAAAAAACTGTTCATATAGACTTCTAATGGGGTATCAAAAGTCCAAGTTCTTAATCTGAGAATGTTTTTCTATTTTTTGTTTTTCTGAGAATATTTTTTGTCTGAGACAAATCAACAAAACCTAAGAAAGTTGTTCATCCTATTCCATATCCCTGTGATCAATAATTGGTTGATTAGGTCAAGATTACTGATTTACTGGCAGTGCTTGCAATGAGGAGTCGGCAAGAGTTCTATCGGCTTTTTGGACAACCCAGTGAAAGATACAGACATGATAGGCATGTCAATGAATTGGATTCAAATATCAGTATTAAATATGTGCAACTCGCTAAATTCAATTGGAATCATTTGATCCACATTCAATTTGATTATCCAACTGATTTAATTTTAACAATCCATTTCCTAATTCATTAGAAATTGAATATTTGATCTGAATATTCAGATTGGGTTTGAATTACTTAATTAAAGTTATTTTTTGGTTGTGGTAACTCAATTAGAGTTGATTCTAACAAATTATACCTATATTCCAAACTCCTAGGACGTTGCCTGTGTATGTTGAACAATCCTATGATTGTTTTTTGAATTTTAGACAAATTACACGTCGTCAATTTCAACAACTATTTTCCATTCTCCCTCCAAATTATCATGGATTGTATCACTAAGAGTATCTTCAACTCACTCTCTCTTTTCTCTCTTTTAGCTATTTTAGCTAGTCAAACATTAAAACCATTCTCTAATCCATTCTCTATTTCCCATTTCACCCAAATGACTCTCCAAATGTGAAGAGCCATTTATCCTCTCTAAATTCTCTCTTAGCCTCTTTCTCTCTATCTCTCTCTATATATGTTTATTCCCTTTAAATTGATAGAAGTTAGTGAAAATTGGGTGAAGTAATCAGCTAAAATATAGAGTGTGGTTGGATTAAACTTGTAAAAGTGACTAGTTAAAATAGATAATGCAATATTTAAATATATTTTGTAAGCCATTTTGAAGAATTGGGTTGGAGATGCTCTAACTATGGTTACTCTCACTATAGTTATTGGTTTTAAATCGTCCCTTAACTTTGACTATGGTTTTTGGTATTAAATTGGCCTATCACTTTTCACATTTTTCACATTAATTGCACCTCCAACTATAATTATTAATTTGACATTTTTCTATAATAGACATTAAAAACATGTATTTTATTACACTTTTGAACTTTTACCATCCAAACTATGTTGGACATCTGATTATGAGGCACTGTGACATAAATTCAAGTACTTCAAGGGGTATTGTGAAAAACTCAATAATTGATGCAACAAAGTAAAATCAAAGCCATAGTTGAAGGAGGGGGGCGGGGGAAGAAGTAAATTTGAGTCATAGGTGAGGGGTCAAAGTATACTTTTCACTCCAATTTTGTAGGGATGTTTTGGAGGGGGATTCCATTCAATTCTTGATATCTATGAAGGTTTTGGATGCTGAAGAACAGATGGAAAACAGAGCTGTAATTCTGGGTTGTGTGATATCCGGACTAAAGAGACCTATGATCCAGAGGAATGGTAATAGAGTGACGATGAGTTTAGCTAAGAATGTGAGGTTTATGGAAGGTTAAATAGTATGGCGAGAGGTTGATCCGAACTTTGTAATGCCTCTTCTTCTTCTTTTTTTTTTATGATATTTCGTATCAATAAAACATATTGTTTCTATTCAAGAATAAACTTTCTTAGTGATCACAATATCTACTCAGATATATGTTGTCTGTATATGTTGATGGTTTAGCAGAAAAAGGAATTTGTTAGAGATGTAAGTTTGTCTCAAAGCCCCCTATGAGGGGTAGGCTCCTTCTACTCCTTCTTTAGAATAGGATTGTCGTTGTTCCAACAATCACTTCTTGTTATAGTTGGAAGTCCGAAAATTCCGATAAAAAATTGGACGGACCTTGTTCTGTGAATCGTATTCTTATTCTCAATTCAGTGAAAGAAGATTCTTTTCTCTCGACTTTAGAATAATATTCTTATACTACGAGATTTTTTAATCGAATTTTAATTAGTATTACAGGATCCCCAAAATTTTAAAATAAATAAAAACTTCCGGGGGCTGCACTGAAGGCCAGTCCATTGCTCGATAGAAGAATATATTCAAAGCTAGGACCCCCCACCCAGATAAGATATTTTCCAAGAATAAATGCATTCCAAGTGCTTTATATTCTTATATTCTAAGAAGCTCGAACCACATGACGTATACGTAACAAGGGAGTTTGGTCAAGTGCACCACCTTTGAAGTCTTCTCAGCCATTATGTGTAGGGTTGGAAAGTCAAGCTTTGGATAATGAAACCTGAACAACAGATAAGGCTCAGCCTTTTTAATGGACGGTCTAGGTTTGACCCACAACTACTAGAAAGGGACTTAGCTGATGGGAAATTACTGGCAGATTTTGTGATGGTTAGTTGGATGTCCTTAGGAATTAGGATATTTTATTGTTTTTATTCGATCTTTTATACAAGAATATTTTTTTTTGTTTATTCTATCATTTTTCTATCCAATTCTTTTGGTTAGTCAGTCAATAGAATCGGATAGAATAGAATAAGATCAAAATTTGTAAGTCAAAAATTTAAATACCCTAATAGTCGGTGAAAATAAAAACAATAAACTTTCATGGCTTGTCTAGTGGTAAAAGTGGCCTTCTCTGTATGAAATCTCCAAAATGCAATTAATATAACCATTTTAGCCAATCTAATGCTAACTGTTGTTTAATTCAAAAACCTCCTCTATACAAATTTTGTAAGAGGGAGAATACGAAAATAGGGGCCAAAACGAGTAAATTAAAAAACAATAGAAATAGGTATTTGAGTTTTTTTTTTCCCTTGGGAAAATTACACTTTTACTCTCCTCACCTATGACATAGGTTTCATTTTATCCCTTCAACTATTGAGTTTCTTACATTGACCCCTCAACTGCTTGAATTAGTTTCATATTGCTTCAAAATTAGATATATGTCGTGTTTTAGGTAAAAACAAGTGTCCACATGTTAAATAAAATACACATTTTTTGATGTCTAAATCAGGGCAATTTGAAATCAATTGCCACAGTTGAAAGTGTAATATAAAAAATATGATAGTTGAGGGAGCTACGTGAGACGAATGACCATAATTTGAAGTACAATGTGATATAGAAAATATAATTGAGGAGGTTAAAGTTTATGTTGTGATCGTGCAGCAATTATGGTGAATAGTAAGAAATCAAACAATTAAGAAAGCAGGAGAAAATAACACACAGAGATTTACGTGGTTCGGCAATGTGCCTACATCCACAAGAGCGAGCGGCTGTTCTTTTCATTATTGAAGTAGGGTTACATCTTAAGTATTTATATAACCCTAATATGGACGTATTTACAAAAATACCCCTGTACCGTACCGCGGGGGCGTTGCCCCCGCACCCCCAACTTATCAGCGTCCCCTTTATATAAATCCCGCAAGGCAGATGCCATCGCGGGCTCCGCTCCGCTACGTTACGTTTCGCTTCGGCATCTACCTCCTTGTCATTATGCACATAGCAAAATATGAGTCACACATACTCTAACAATCTCCACCTTGGCAAATATTCACCCCTTAGAAGGAAAAAAAGAAGACATGTATTCGGAAACTCCACCGGGGACGCTGAATTGAGGCATCTCCCATCTAACAACTAGAGACATTAATCAAGTCCAAGCAGTGCTTGAACTTGTCTGTAGTAACAGGCTTTGTCAACATGTCTGCAGCATTCTCAGAAGTGTGAACTTTCTCAAGTAATAGTTCACCAGAAGAAACCAGTTCCCTGATCTTATGAAACCTCACATCTATATGTTTGGTCCTCGCATGATACACCTGGTTCTTTGCCAAATAAATGGCACTCTGACTGTCACAATGCAATTGAACTCCACCTTGCTGGGCACCCAGCTCCTTGAATAAACCTGTAAGCCACAAAGCCTCTTTGGCAGCCTCAGCTACTGCCATATACTCTGACTCAGTAGTAGATAGTGCAATTATAGGCTGTACCATGGACTTCCAACAAATAGGTCCTCCCACAAGAGTAAACACATAACCTGTGGTAGACCTCCTGTCATCCAAGTCTCCTGCATAGTCTGCATCCACATATCCCATAACTGAAGGGTCACTCTGTTGTCTGCTAAACCTGATGCCATAGTCTGTAGTGCCCCTCAAGTATCTGAAAATTCACTTGACTACATCCCAATGCTGTCGACCAGGATTTGAAAGAAACTTGCTAACCACGCTGACAGCTTGTGCCAAATCTGGTCTTGTACAAACCATAGCATACATCAAACACCCCACTGCACTAGCATATGGGACCTTTGACATGTCATGAACTTCATCATCTGTCTTCGGGCACTGAGCGGTAGACAATCTGAAATGATTCGCCAAAGGTGTACTTACTGATTTTGCATAACTCATGCTGAACCTGTCCAACACCTTCTCAACATAGCTATGCTGAGATAGCCATAATCTCCTGGAAGCTCTGTCCCTGCGAATCTCCATCCCAAGAATCTTCTTGGCTGCACCCAAATCCTTCATGTCAAATTCTCTACTCAACAAAGTCTTCAACTTGTTGACCTCACTCATACTCTTGGCAGCAATCAACATATCATCCACATAAAGTAACAGAAAAATAAATGAATCATCATCAAGCCTTTTTACATAGACACAACAATCATACTCACACCTTTTGTAGCCAATTCGGATCATGTAAGAGTCAAATCGTTTGTACCACTGCCTCGGAGACTGCTTCAGCCCATAAAGTGATTTCTTCAAATTACAGACCAAATGTTCCTCTCCAGGGAGACTGAACCCTTCTGGCTGTACCATGTAAATCCGTTCCTCCAAGTCGCCATGAAGGAAAGCTGTCTTTACATCCATCTGCTCCAACTGCATATCTGAATGTGCTACTAGTGCCAACACTGTCCTGATGGAAGTGTGTCTGACCACGGGGGAGAAGATCTCATCATAGTCAACCCCTTTTCTCTGTGAGTAACCCTTTGCTACTAGAAGAGCCTTGAATTTTTCTCCCTCATTTTCTGATACTGCTTCTTTCTTCTTATACACCCATTTGCACCCTATTGCTCTCTTCCCCTCTGGAAGTTCCACCAACTCCCACGTCTGGTTCTTATGCAGAGACTCCATCTCCTCCACCATAGCACCCATCCATCTACTTTTCTCTTGGCTTTGTACTGCCTCCTGAAAAGTTGTAGGATCCCCGCTACTAGTAATAAGCGCATAAGAAACCAAATCTTCAAAACCATACCTGGTAGGTGGCTTGATATTGCGTTTGGGCCTGTCTGTGGCTATACTATGATGTTGTTGATCACCTGAGATAGAACGCTCTACATGCTGAGCATCCTCTTCTCTACCATGATTCTCTAGCTCCACCTGCACCACGTGGTCATTAGTGCTACAGTTTTCTGGTACTTGTTTCTCTTCTTCCTGAGTATGCTGCAACATGACTTTTTCATCAAAAACCACATCTCTACTGATCACCATCTTGTTTGCCTTCGGATCCCAGAGCTTGAAGCCTTTCACTCCTTTCTGATATCCCAGAAAGATACACTGTCTAGACTTCGCATCAAGCTTCGACCTCTCCTCACTAGAAACATGTACATAGGCTGGACATCCAAACACTCTCAAACCAGAGTAGTCTACCTCACTGCCTGTCCACACCTCCTCTGATACTTTCCCATCTAGTGCTGCCCTCGGTGATCTGTTAATCAAGAAACATGCCATATTCACTGCCTCTGCCCAGAAATTCTTTGCAAGCCCTGCATTCAACCTGAGACACCGAGCTTTCTCGGCTATCGTTCTGTTCATCCTTTCCGCTACACCATTTTGTTGTGGTGTCTTGCGGACTGTGAAGTGTCTCTTGATCTCATGCTGCTCACACAACTCCTGGAACTTTGAATCTGTGTACTCAGTACCATTATCTGACCTGAGGCATTTAATCTTCCTCCCTGTCTGGTTCTCTACTTCAGCTTTCCACAGCTTGAACTTGGCAAACGCTTCTGACTTGTGCCGCATGAAGTACACCCAGACCTTTCGTGAGTAATCATCAATGAAACTCACGAAATACATGTATCCTCCCCGTGATAGTACGCTAACTGGTCCCCAAACATCTGTATGGACATAGTCGAGAACCCCCTCTGTCTTGTGTGTGGCTGTCTTGAACTGCACCCTATTCTGTTTTCCAAGAACACAATATTTGCAAAAATTGAGCTTGCATGTCTTGACACCCTTCAATAGATTTTTCTTATGAAGTTCTATCATCCCACGCTCACTCATATGACCCAGCCGCATATGCCACAAGACTGTATTATCTGATTCAGACTCTACAGCAGCAACTCCACCTACAATTGTAGTACCCAACAGTCTGTAAATGTTTCCTACTACTTTCTGTCCCTTCATCACTGTCAGCATGCCTTTACTTACTTTCATTACTCCACTTATAGATTTGTAACTATAAACATTACAATCCAAAGTGCCCAATGAAATCAAATTCTTCCTTAGATCCGGTACATGTCTAACATCACACAACGTTCTAACCATACCATCAAACATTTTAATTCTAATATTTCCTATTCCAACAACTTTGCAAGATGCATCATTACCCATCAGAACAGAACCAAAATTTACTGACCTGTAGGTGTCAAACCAATCTTTGTTGGGTGTCATGTGATAGGAACATGCTGAATCCATAATCCAAGAATCTGTTAAACGATCTGAACTAGATAAAACAGAAAGCATATCTCCGTCACCACTCTCTGAATCTTCTTCTTCCACTACGTTTGCAGACTTTGATGCACCCTCTTTGTTCTCTGAATCCCCTTTCTTTTTCTCTGGACAGTCCCGTTTAAAGTGCCCCTTTTTCCCGCACTTGTAACACGAGACAGAGATGTCCTTCTTCTTCTTCCTCGACTTGGACTGGGCTTTATTGTTACCCGATCCATTCCGAGATTTGCTTCTTCCACGTTCCTGGTTACCTTTCACCACAAGCCCTTCACCTTGTGAAGCCTCATCACTGGCTTTCTTCCGCTGATGAAAACCTAACAGAGCACCTGTGACATCCTCCAATTCGAGGGTTTCTTTCCCCCACATCAGAGTCGTAACCAAATTCTCGTACGTAGGAGACGCCGGTAAGGAATTCAGCAACATCAGCGCCTTGTCTTCGTCTTCGAACTTCACATCAACTCGCTTCAGATCGCTGATGATCTGATTGAACACGTTGATGTGTTGGGTCAAATCCGAGCCCTCTGACATCTTAAGACCATATAGTTTCTGCTTAAGATAGAGCTTGTTCGTCAACGACTTGGACATATACCGACTTTCCAGTTTCAACCAAACTTCTGCCGGTGATTCCTCATCCATGACGTGATACATCACTTCATCAGCCAGACAAAGCCTAATAGTCGCCACAGCCTTCGCTTCCAATTCTTTCCAATCCATGTCGTCCATTCCTGCCGGTTGTTTTCCGTATAATGCCTTCACCATGCCCTGCTGCACTAACAGGTCCTTCACCCTCCTCTGCCATAATCCGAAATTCCCAGTTCCGTCGAACTTCATGATCTCGAATTTTGTAGAGGAAATCCCAGACATCGTAGTCTGGCTCTGATACCAATTGTTGTGATCGTGCAGCAATTATGGTGAATAGTAAGGAATCAAACAATTAAGAAAGCAAGAGAAAATAACACACAGAGATTTACGTGGTTCGTCAATGTGCCTACATCCACAAGAGCGAGCGGCTGTTCTTTTCATTATTGAAGTAGGGTTACATCTTAAGTATTTATATAACCCTAATATGGACGTATTTAAAAAAATACCCATGTACCGTACCGCGGGGGCGTTGCCCCCGCACCCCCAACTTATCAGCGTCCCCTTTATATAAATCCCGCAAGGCAAATGCCGTCGCGGGCTCCGCTCCGGCATCTGCCTCATTGCCATTATGCACATAGCAAAATATGAGCCACACATACTCTAACAGTTTATTTTTCCCTTCTTTTTATTGTGGGCTATAAAAGGTTGAAGTAGGTCACTTTGCCTATACGTCATGCAGTGCTTTCTAACAAGTTCCAAATAATTCATTATTC
Organism: Ilex paraguariensis; assembly: GCA_963454935.2. Classification (NCBI taxonomy): domain Eukaryota; kingdom Viridiplantae; phylum Streptophyta; class Magnoliopsida; order Aquifoliales; family Aquifoliaceae; genus Ilex; species Ilex paraguariensis. The sequence continues at coordinate 14,701 of CAUOFW020005388.1, forward strand.
CTTGCCAAAAAAAAAACAGTAGTTATTACTGTTGAATGAATAGTGAGAACGGTAAGAAAAAACAAAATGGGCCGACAGCATAAACTTCAAAGTATTTGAACTCTCCAAGTACCAATATGTAACCTCTCTCCTTGAGAGCTCTTTACTCTTCCTAGTGTTTTGGTACTCTTTCTAGAATTCCTCTCACAAGCCCTGGTCTCAATAAGCAGCATCTACTCACCACCGAAGTCCGTCCCTTCCTTACCACCAATTCATTACTAGTTCCTTGCTCCTACCTCTTTCTCTGAACCCAAGCTTTCCTACTTCCAAAATATATACCACTCATGCCCATTAGTCCCTATTATGCGAAACCATAGCCATGGACTACCATTTATCCTTCTAGTCTTCAAGCCAATTCCAACCTACTCGACAAATACTTTTTCCAATCAGTACTATCCATCACCTATGCAAGTTTTTCCCACTAATCATTCTAACCAAACCCCACAAAAAAAAAAAGAAAAAAAAGTCAGTTTGAGGCAAAACCCCATGTATTCAATGTCAAAACCAGTTTTCGTTTTGATTGGGAAAACTTATCAACGACAATAATAAATAAACAAGTTGTTAGTAATGTCCCTTTGGGAGTATGAAAAACAGTAAAAGGTTTTTCAGTCGTCCTCTGAGAAAAAAAAAACTCGTACATCTTCATATTTAAAGATGAAGGGATTGGGACAAAATCTATAGTGAGGGCTCGTAGTCAATAATGGGGCTTTGTTAGGATTGAAAAAAATGCTCATCCTTATTGTTGATGTATTCTCAGCCATCATGAGAAGGGTTAGAAGTCAAACTTTGGATATATAATGAAACTTGACCAACGGATAAGGCTCATCTTTGTTGATGAACGGTTGAGGATTGACCCATCAATGCTTGAAGGGTACTTAGCTGATGGGAGGTTACTATCATATTTTGTGATGGTCAATGATAGAAAAAATAGCAAAAATTCTTGACAAACTCAATCTTGAATTGGTCTATTGATCAAATAAGTAACAAATCTTGAAGTCGTACTTCATGAATTCGATTTCTTTTGACAACTTAAATTAAGATTTAAGCAATGTGGCATTGCTCGATGATTGAGCAACAATGTGCTTATCACATATGATTGGAAGACATAATTTCAGCAATATAGTTGATTGATGCTACAAAAATTTAGATTTGCTGGTTGCAGTGTTGATCTTCTTCATTGTTACCTTTTTTTTTTTTTCATTTGGTTTTGTCTGGGAATCATATCAATTATTATTCTCTATCCTCTATCCAACTCTTCTTCTTTAATTTCTTTCATGGTATCAGAGCAATAGTTGTAGTTGTAAAAGCGTTGCAGTAAATCAATGGAGGAAACAATATCATCTGCAAATACTTCTTCTTCTCAATCAACAAATAACTTTATCTTCTCAAAAAACTCATTCTCCAATCTTCTTACTATCCAATATCTGTAATTTAATTTCCATTTGGTTAGATGCAACAAACTACATCACCAGGAAGTATCGAATCACAGCAATTCTCATAGCACATACTCTTCTCGTTTATGACGATGGATTGATAAAATGTCCAACACAATTTCTGGTTCATGAAAGAGGACAATTAACTACAAAAATCAATCCAGAGTTTCAATCATGTACAACAAAGGATCAAGCACTTATAACCTTGATCAACCCCACACTATCGTCAACAACACTCATATGTGGTTGGATTTTCTACATGTAGAGATGTTTGACAAGCCTTGGAGATAAGATTCTCCTCATTGTCTTGATCAAATATTCTTCAATTGAAAGTAAATCTGCAAACAATTAGTAAAAGATCTAATTCTTTAGATAAATACATTTAGAAAATCAAAGAGGCCAAAGATAAACGTCAGTCACAAGGTCTTGCCTCTACAATGGTTGTTTATTCTCAGCCAAGGTATAAAATCCATTTAAAGAAGCAGAGGCAATTTTAATCAAAATAAAGGTCGTGGCAGGTTTAATGGTAGAGGAGGAAAATCTGTCTGGAAGAGGATACCCAATTCATCAAATGCTTTTCCACAAGCAAATGGCCAAAAATAGGACATTGATAATTCAGGCATCACAGGGACAAATAGCATGTCAGATCTATAATACACAAGGCCATAGTGCCTTCGACTACTATCACAGAATGGACTTCTCCTATCAACAAAGAAATCCATCAACTCATTTCTCAGCTTTAGCAAGTTATAATACACCACAATCATTTTCTAATGTTTGGCTGTTTATTGATAAAGGCGCCAGCTCATAATAAACTCATAAGTGGACAATCTTTCCTTCTCAAATGAGTATTCTAGACCAGATACTGTGGCTATAGGGAATCGACAAGGGCTACCCATCTCCAACACAGGTCCAGGTTCACATTCTTTCACAATAAACACCATTCTTCATGTTCCGACCATAGCATCAAAATTTCTTTCAATCTATCAATTTTGTTTGGATAACAATTATAGACTCATATTTGTAAAGAATGAATAATATCCTTGTGTAGAATGGATCATCTCTCACGATTACAAACGTGAGACCAGGACACCACGTAAAGAGGGTGAATAGGTTAATTCAATTTTGATTGAACAAACACCAAATTATAACCATGGTTCTGAATAACGGTGACAGACATCGCAACGATAACGGTAACGTCGTAACGGATGCGGGTTGAAACGGGCGTTATGTAACGGTAACGGAAACCGAATGCGTAAATTTTTTTTTTCAACTCACAACCTCCTATAAAACATGAATATTTACATATTTCAATTTAAAATCATGCAAATATGAGTGATACATGTTTTAAAGGAGGTTGTGAGTCTAGACTAATATTTAATATTTATAACATAATAATTTTTTTTTTTTCATGGGTCTTGACACGAACATGACAAGATTAACATTCTTAATTGTAATACATATGTAAACTTTATTAAAATTTTTTAATTAAACACATATTTTATTTGATCAAAAATATATCTCAAATACAATATTATAATATTTAAATAGACAAGACAACAACACATTTTTAAAAAGTAAAAAAAAAAAAAGGAGAGAGAGAGTGACTGAAGTCTAGAGGTAAGTAGATCTTAGAAAGTCAAAAAAAAAAATACGGTGACTTATTTGCACAGTTAAGTAGAACTTAAAAAAAAAAAAAAAAGAGTAGGTGGCTGTTTTGCACATATAAGTGGACACCACAATGACCACACATATTATATCCTCAAAGCCAAAAAAAAAAAAAAGAAGAAGAAGAAGAGAGAGGCTGTGGGTGGTTGACTAGAGTGTTTACCCAAATAAGTGAGAAATTCGAATAGAGCGATGCAATGAAGATCCACTTGTCTTCGATCATTCGAAGCAAGCAGCGACCACACCAAGAAGCGACCAAATAGAGGAGAGCTCAAATCTGATAACTGGTCCAGCAGCCACAGTTCGAGTTTAACTCTTTCGAGCAAAGGAGGACATAGTTTCGAAAACCACCTCAAGAATATAGATATGAATTTATAGGTGCGTTTTTAAGCGATTATTTGAAAGATTTTTTAGATCTAAACTATGTATTTGAGATTTGAGTGAATGAAGATAGATGGAAGAAGGAGGTTGAATTTGGGTTTCATATGAAATCAATTTTTGGGGGTTGAACTTTGAGTTTTATGCTCAAATTATTATTATTTTTTTTATCATAACAGGTTAAAACGGTCGTTACGTCTGTTACGTGGGCCGTTACATCGGCGTTACGGAGCCATAGCAGCCGTTACATCAATGAAATTCATTCTTTCCGTTATATCGGACCGTAACGGAATCGATACCTGCCGTTACTGTTACGTAACGACTGATTTTCAAAACCCTGATTATAACCTAATCTAACACAATTACGTCTTTCTCAAAAATAATTAATCAATTAAAAATTGAGAACCCTTTTACGTGAACAACCCATGAAACCCATAGAGATTAGTGTGATGAATTTGTCAATTTTATCGATTAACATTTAATTTCTCACGACAATCCAACTCAAGGCAATCAATCCAATACCAAAACAATACGAATGATATGAAGATTCAAACAATCATAACATCAAACACATAATGCCCGTGTGTACTAAATCACAAGTTTGTAAAATAAAGCAATAAAAAGCACACGTGATTTGTTGACACGAACACTCTTCTTGAAAAAAATTGCGGGGAACCATTCGAGATTCACCAAAGTCTAATCCACTATCCCACAATCAATCTATAAGTACTCGAGTTTTATACCTCAACTAATACCATGATTAGACACTCATGTCTTTCAATAGATATCTCCACTGAATACACCCACCGATCTCATGGATAGCTTCACTTGAACTTCCTGTTGTATGGTTCATTTAGGCCTCGAGCACTCCTAGGAAGCACCCAAAAATCTTGCTATACACACCCTTTAAGTGGGTTTGGTAGAATCAAGCAAGTTTTTCTCCTCCAAGGTGTGAGGTTGGATAAGAATCACAAGATAGGTTTAGCCTTTGGATTTAGGGATCTAAGGTTGCTCACAATGTTTTTGATATGTAGAATTTGTACTCAAGAAGCTTTCTCAATGAGATCTTTCTAGATAGCTAGTCTTTACTTAGCTCGACTCAAGCTTGACTTAGCCCCAGCACTGCTCAAAAACTTCCATGCCTTTCTGGGTTGGACCAACCAAACCGGCGATTCTCATTTTCCTAAATTGGGAGAGCAAGAACAAGTCTCTCTCAAAGTTTGGAGGCAACAAAAGCTACATGAAAGATACCCTAGCTTGGGAAGGATCCATTTATCTATAGTCTTAGAATAGGGTTTGTCTTAGAACCAAAAAGACACAAATTCAAAAACGATCGTTCGAACAGTGGGAGAGTGGTGGGAGGATGGTGGCTACTAGAATGAAAAAGGAATTCAATCCAAGGAAATAAAATATGGACCGCTCAAGCAACCTCAAAACCACTTGAGTCGTCTCAAGACCGCTCGAGTGGCCTGAGAGTGACCCAAAGGGAATTTTGCACTGCCCACTTGTTCAGCCTTTTTCAATTTTATTCCTAAGTGTGCAAAAATTGCTCTAGCGAAGACTAGTGAGTAAAGGACGGTCCCTCCTAGTTTTTAAGTAAGAAACCAAGCAAAAACTTGTCCCCCTTGAGCACTAAAGGGTGTTGCTCAAGTGTGCTCAAGTGGGGTCCGATTAATAACTCAAATCTATATTTTCAAAACACAATAAAGATTTAGAAAAACTTTTTTTTTAAAAACACCTAGGAGTCATTAACAAATCAATCACCAATTCCATTTTACCTAATCAACCTAAGTTTAATAAATTAAACTAAGGGTGCTAAAGTCTGTAACGTCATTACCTTTGTCTTAAGTAAGAAGGTGCATACGTAGAATCTCTTGATGTTACTTGAAACACAATCTTCTCCCTTCCATTAACTCTTTCGGATCTTCAACTTTGTAGTATCATAACTATGGAATAGGTTGATATTTACAAAAAGATTTCACAAAATTAGCTAAATCTTCGTACAAGAACTATCTTCTGGTGAATGTTTTGACAATCATAGTCCTACACATTACTACTCAAACCAATACCTCATGGAAAACATAATATGTATGAAAGATATAACATAATCATAGGTATGGTAAGCACCAAGAGAAGCAAATGGTATTTTTATGTTAACATCATGCAAGTGTAAATATGTAACATATGTAAGAAATATTTGTCCAATATACTTGAGAACTTATAAATATAGTAATGACAATGCATAACAAGTTCTCCCCTTAATTGGTGTTCAAAAGTAAAATAACACATGAAAAATTAACAAAGAAAATATGTGGCTTCATATAAAGTTTGCGTATGTACTTCCATTGAGTATTAGAACAAACTCTCACTTATTATAATCACAGACTAACTTGTGCTAGCAAATGAAAATTTTCTCTCAAATTACCCCAAAATTCTCCCCCTTTTGTCACAAAGTACCAAACCAATGATATATCACAATAAGAAAGATAAAAACATGGTATAATTAAGAGACATCATGACAAATCAACTAACAAGAATAGGAAAAAATGCATAAAAGTAATAAACAAATATGACATATAACTTCAAGTCTAAATGATTAATATCAAAGTAAAGGACTAGAACGCATCATAACAAGAAAAATAAACAAACAAAAAAAAGTCAACAAGGAAAAAAAATAATAGAGTACTTAAGCACAAATCCATGAATGAATAAAACAACTCTCAAATATCTCATATGGTCCTATACTACGTCTCCAAAAATCAAGCAGCTCTTATAGCCGAAAAATCATCAACATCACGATCTCCACCACGTCAGGGTTGGGATAAGGTCAAATCATCACTATCATCTGATATTGGGGCATTTCAACCTAATTTCTCTTCAGCATCTGCCTAAGTCTCCCAACTTTGTGTTCAATCGATCCCATTGTAGACTGTTGGGTCTCCTCCAAGCTCATTATCCTATTATCCAAGGTATCCAACCTCCGTGAAGTGAGGCGATGACGTTCCTCTATACACTTCTCTCTACCCTAGAAAGGACGTCGACCAATGACACTAACTGGGCAATCATGATATCTGAACTACACTCAAGTGGTGGTGGTCTAGATGAACTTGTCTCTAGGTGAACTGGTGGTGGTACATGAGGTCCACTCTCAATATATGCATCTCCATCTCATTTTATCTTTTCTCATCTCTGACAACATATTGCTTTTAAGAACTCTTGTTCAAATTTCTTATGGTGCTCTGCTTCATGTCTCTAGGAAAAACCACAGCTCCCTTGCCCTTGTAGATACAAGTGATCAATAATCCTAAAAGCAGACCATCTGACACTCGCCCTTCTAAAAAGGTTCACCAAATAAACCTGAATATCATCAGTGGTAGATTAAGATAACTTTGTCCCTATGAAAAAGAGTGTTTTTTGGGTACAGGGCTCTCCAAAAAATAAATAGTTGTTTTTTCTTTATCGGTCTTTGAAAGCATATTTGATGATGCCTGTGTATGCTTAGACTCACTCGACCAACCTATCCATTAGCTTAGAAAGAGGCATGATTTTATTGTTTATAGCATTGCATTACTTAGCTAGATGCATGAGCTTCTTATTCAAGACTTCTCTATTTTGCATGGAATATACATTATAGTGACCATGCTCACCACATATTAAACACACAAATTGTTGGGTTAGGGTTTCCTTAATAATTGACTTTTTTAGGTTCTTACCTTTACTAATTTTAGTATTGGTGGACTTGTGAACACGTGGAGGTGATGGGTTAAGATTACCCTTCTCAAACATGGTCTTGAAAGTAGTGGTAGTGTAACCTAAACTAAACATTGTTTGGTCGATGTTCTCTCTCTCTCAATGAGAACTCGTCACCCTGGTTAGGGTTTTCCTATGGATTCTCCTCATTTGTCCTTCACCCATTGAATATCCCCTCTTTCCTTAGGTTCCTAAGGAAAAAGTGACTCATCTGAAACCCAACGATGAGCGATTGCTTCATTCACATCAATCATACCTCTTCACTTTCCTTCTCTTCCACTCTCTAACTCTTACATTTCTTAACTCTCTTAGTCTTCTCTGTCTTCTAATGTCCTCTATGATATTCTCTCCTTTCCAGGCGACTGACTATAAAATTCTCCCTTCTGGACTTTCCTACCTACCACAGTCGATAGTACCATGCTCTGCTGAACCTAAAGCCCCTATTTCCTTTCCTATTTAATCTCATCTATCACACATCAAAACCCATAAAACCCCTCACCCCTTATCTATATTCCCCTTCCCCTCCCTCCTTTATATAACCTACCACACACCAAAATCCAAATATCCCTTCATTCCCTACCCATATTCCCCTGTGTGCTTTCTTGTTAGTGGTTTCTTTTTGGTATTTCAAACCCCAATTGCATTTCCCCCTACCTTCAAATTTTGATATGGAAAAGGACACACAAGTTGAGTCTCACTCTATCCACTACCCACGTATCTCGCTCTACTCAAACCCATCTTCATCTAAGAATGCTAAAAAGTTTTGTCTAGTTGGTCGATTCTTTACAGATTCAACCCTTGACAAACAGGGTGTGTACAATGTTTTACAGAGCTCCTGGACGAAATCTAAGAGTTTTTTCATCACCTATTGGTAGAGAAACACATACATGTTTATGTTCGAGGAGGTGGAGGATAGAGAGAAAATCTTGAATGAAGGCCCATGGTCAGTTTTCGAGGCATTACTAGTGTTGAAGATGTATCAACCACAGAGTATCATTAGCGACTTTGAGTTCCAAATAGCTGAATTCTGGGTGCAGATTTGGAGTTTACCCCTAGATATGATGACCAAGAACAATGCCTAGAGGGTAGGTATGGTGATGGGCGACCAACCCTGCTAGAGGAGTTTGAGGGAGATTTTCAAATCCAACGAAATTTTTTGAGGGTGAAATGCAAATTGAATCTGAACAAACCATTAAAAAATGGTTTCTTCTTCACTCGGGATAACCAATATGACATTTGGATTGACCTAAAGTATGAAAGACTCTTTGATTTTTGTTATATGTGTGATTGGATAGGTTATTCACAAAGCCACTATAAAGAAATACGCTCCTTAGGTTCCAATGGCCACTATGGCCTGAAAATGAGAGCTCAAAAGTAGTCAATCTTTAGGGTTTTTTTAAGGAAAACTTGGTCACTGAAAGCTCGAGAAGAACTAGGGAGAAGGGAGAAGCTTAAAGGTAAAATACAGGCGACTGGTGAAGAAGTTGCTCCGTTGGTGCGTGAGAGCCTTGAAAATAGTAAGATTTCAGGCGAAAAAGGGTCTGACACCCACGTCGAGCCCAAAGAAGATGTGAAAATCCCCAAGGTACAAGTGATGTATGCTGCATGCAGAAACAGATAGGGAACTCTCTGTGCCACCTCCAACTGGTTGTAGTGGTGCCCTTTACTGGTGGGGTCCAAGATGAGGATTATAGTTTCTCCCTATCTCTTTTAAGATCCCATCATGAATCAGACATGTTGGTTGCAGTCAAAAGAGGATCATATTGTGTTATTGAGCCCACAAATGAAATGGAAGCCCAATAGTCAAAGGGAAGAAGGGTCCATCTAATTTCAGATAGTGGTAGTGAGGGAAGGGGCGAGGATATAATGATGCATTTCCAGAACATGTCGCTAAAGAGAAAAGCCCAATTGGACCATCCTGATCTGGAAACCCAATCACTGTCTTGGAAATGGAATAAACCAACACTAGGCTAGGGCCCAGGGGGTCCTTCACAACATTTTCCCCAACTTGGCTATCCTTTAGTAGTGGATATGTCCTGCTTTGATGCAAAAGAGAAGCAAGTGTCCATGAATCAAACTACGAGAAGTAAACCTAAGATGAGAAAAGGGCCAGACATGAGGACCTACTTAGAGCTATATTTTACATACATGGAGGAGTTGGAGGAATAGAGATAGCTAGGACTAGAGGAGGAAGTTGATGGAAGGAGAGAAGGAAAAGGGGAGAATAACCTCAACTGTGTATATTCAGTGGTTTTCCCAAGCCTCATATGGGAGGCCAAACAGGGAGAGCCCAATTGCTCACTAAGATAAGGTTGTGGTGGATAACCTTAATCAGCCACACGAGAAATGCTAATCCTTCCTTGGAACTGTTAGGGAGTGGGACAACCCCGGACAGTTCACAATCTAGAGGGTTAATCACTACCCATTGTCCCTCAATCGTCTTCCTTATGGAGACTAAAAACAAGTCTGATAAGTTGAAGCAGTTGAGAAGATCTTTGAATTTTCCTTGCTTTGAGTACATGGATCCGGTGGGACTTTTTGGTGGCCTGGCTTTGTGGTGGAAGGATGAAGTCAATTTGCATGTGATTGAGAAGAACAAGAACCTGATCAATTTTAGAGGCAAAGTACAAAATCAACCGGAGACATGGTAGTGTACATTCATTTATGTTGATCCTATGGCCAAGAAGAGGAAGAAAATATGGGAAATGTTGAAAGGCATTGCTAGGTCCATTGAGATACCATAGTTGGTCGCTGGGGACTTTAACACCATTGGTTCCTTGGAAGAAAAAGAATGAGGTACTTCTAGTAGCATAAAGAAGGTCGAGGAATTGCAACACCTTATTTCTGAGTGCTGTCTAATGGAGATGAGCTTTAGTGGGCCTAGATTCATTTGGTTAAACAACAAGCCAGGAGCTGCTAATGTTCAAGAGCAGATTGATAGAGTTCTACTGAATCCTGATTGGACTGCCCTTTTCCCTCTCCACAGTGGTGATTCATGAAGCTAGAATGGGTTTAAACCATTGTCCAGTTGTGATCAATTTGGGCTTAAATGTGAAAAAGGCCTCTCATTCATTTAAGTTTGAATGTATGTGGGTGGATGACACAGAATGTGAAGAGGTGGACAAGAAGAATTGGACTGCGAGGGACCCAAACTCTGCGCTGCATAGTGCTATGTGCAACTTGAATTCATGCAAAGACCAACTATTAGTTTAGAGCAAGTAAAATTTTGGGAACAATAAGAAGATTATTCATAAGCTGAACAATGAGTTAATCCATGTCCAGATGCAAATCCCTTCAGAAGAGAATTTACTCAAGGAAGCAGAACTATGCTCACAAATTGATGTTGTCAAATGTAGGGAAGAGAAGTATTGGCTGCAAAGATCCAGGATAAATTGGTTAAAAGATGGAGATCAGAACACAAGATTTTTCACCTATCTACCATCCAGAGGCAGAATCATAACCAAATCCTTAGACTAATATCTGAAGATGCTGAGTGGATTGAAGGGGAGGAAGAGATAAATGCCCATATCAGAGATTATTTCCAGACTCTGTTTAACACATAGGGGGATAGAAACTAGTCCGAGGCTCTGAGTGCAGTACAATACAAAATTACTGTGGAGATGAACCTTAACTTGTTGAGACCTATTTCGGAGATGAAGGTGCAAGAGGCAGTCAGGGAGTTGGAGGCATTAAAATCTCCTGGACCAGATGAATTCCCAGGTCTATTTTTTCATAGATTCTGGCATATTGTGGGTCATGATGTTTTCAAAGTGGTTAAGGAATTTTTTGAAGGGGGCCAGATGAATCGGGAAATCAATATCACTAATGTGGTCCTAATTTCGAAGGAAAATGCCCCTGAGTCTATCATATAGTTTAGGCCAATAGCGCTATGTAACTTCTTATATAAGGCGATTTCTAAAGTGATGGCTAATAGGATGAAAGGACTGATGGGTTCTATTATTTCTCCAAACCAAGCTGCCTTCATTCCAAATCGATAAATCCAAGACAACATAGCTATAGCAAATGAGGTCTTCCACCACCTGAAAGGAAAGAAGAGAGGCAGAGTCCAGATATCGCCATTAAAATGGACATTAGTAAGGCTTATGACAGAGTTGAGTGGGATTTTTGGAAGCAACCATGATTAAGCTGGCATTTGATCGCTATTGGGTTCATCTTATTATGCAGTGTATCAGCACTGTTACACTTCAGTTTGTTCTGAATGGTGAGAGAATTGGGGTAATTACACCTCAGAGGGGGATTAGACAAGGTGACTCAGTATCTCTATACTTGTTTATCTTTGTTGCTGATGTTCTCTCAGCCATGCTTTTGAATGGGGTTAAGGAAAGGAAATTGATGAGGATTAAAATTAAACGTAGAAGCCCTGCTATCTCCCACCTCTTCTTTGTTGATGATTCTTTATTCTTTCTCAAAGCCAAAGAGAAGGGAATTAGGGAGCTATTGAGGATTCTATAGAGTTATTGTGTGGCATCAGGTTAATGTGCAAACTACCAAAAATCTGGGATTATTTTTCTAGCAATACATCTAAGGATCAAAGGTTGTTTTATAGCCAACTCATGGGAATGCAAGCCCTCCCACATTGCGCAAAGTACTTGGACATTTGTACTACCAAGGGAAGATCTAGAAATGAGGTTTTCGGGTATCTACTTGAAAGAGTGGCGGAGAAGTTACTAGGATGGAAGAGTTGCTGCCTCTTACAGGCAGAAATAAGGTTTTGGTTAAGGCTATAATCCAGGCTATTCCAAAATATGCCATGTCAGTGGTGGAGCCTCTTAAGAACTTCTATGATAAGCTGAACAAATATGTAAGCAGATTTTGGTGGAAAGGAAGAGAAGACAAAAAAGGTATATGTTGGAGGAGTTGGGATAAAATGACTGTATCAAAGTCATTTGGGGGGATGCGGTTTAAAGATTGCAAGTTGTTTAGCCAAGCTCTTTTAGAGAAGTAGTGTTGGAGGCTAATCCATTAGGCGGAGTCGTTCTGGGCAAAATTTATGAAGTGATCTATTTCCCAAATGATGACCTGATGAAGGCGAAACGTGGAGCGAGACCCTCATGGGTTTGGACTAGTCTGCTATATGGGAGGGAACTTCTTGAAAAGGTCTTATGTGGCAAATTGGCAACAGCAATGATGTGTGTTTTGGAGTGACAAATGAGTAACTCTTTTTCCAAATCTGGCTATCCAATCCTCGAAGCCTCTGGAGTGCCCCATTTCAAGGGTGGCAGATATTATTAAGGATAACCCCAAGGTTGGAAAACTTCTAGTCTGGGCTCTGTTATCTCTAGGGGGAAGTTGAATGCAATCCATGCTATTCTTCGGTTTTTTGTCATGTATGGGAGCAAAGATAGGAGGAGTTGGTGGCTTACTAGTAAGGGTATCTATACTGTTAAATTTGGGTACA